>OMNW01012979.1:3247-15194 GCA_900303245.1 Selene dorsalis | reverse complement strand
CCAGCTACATAAACATGATAGATCCAAACACAGGAAAGCAGCAGCAGTTATAGCAGGAGGAGAGGATGCTTTATTTGTCCCATTGTAATCACCCTCCCTAAGAAGTCCAACTTGTGCGACATTGTAGATTAAGCTGTCGCTACGATCTTAGCAAACTACGCGTTAACCACCCGTGCGTGAAAAAAAAATCAATTAGGACGGTCGTGAAGTCCTCCCTCCACCTGGAATTTTGCTCCCGAGGTCTGTAACAACATCCTCGGTCAAATTGTGCGATGGGAAATACTTTTTTTTTTTTCCCACTGTCACCTGGCAACTAAAAGCTTCAAAGGACCTGTGCATCTCAGGAGGTCTTAGAGCTATGAAACCTTTGCTTTGCCACAGGCTTTCTTCTTATAAACACACAATCTGGGGGTCAGAGAACGCTGGACTGAAGACGGTGAACCCTTTTACCAAAGAACACGACTCTCTCCTCTTTGCACGTACTGTGATCATTTTCAAGAACTCCGTGTTGGTGACTGTGCAAGGTGCGTGTGTGCATGTGTACTATGTCAACCCAGCTCTGTGCAAGCTCATATGAGCATCCACCGGCACAAAGAGGAGAGTATTAACATTAAACGTCCTGCATCACAATATAAAGGATGAGGGAGAGCGTAGGTTACAGCATACGGTGAAATGCATCATGGGGCTGAGCACTGACATCTCCAGCTAAATGCCAGAGGTTGCAAATTCGATCTCCGTCACTCAAAACCACATATATCAACTTCATGGTTCTGCTAGAGGAGATGTCTGGGGACCACTTAAGTCATATGGGTTCATCCTCTGGGGATCTCGAATGTCTGGATCAAATCTGAGGATAATCTATCAAATACTTTAGCCGTTAGCCATTAGCCCAGCGAACAAACAACTTAAGATGTGGATTTTACAGGAACTCACTGACCTAGATATTATTCTCTGTATTATTTTATTTCCATGTGGGTACATCCACTTCTAACTAAAGCTGCTGCACACTATTTTATTTAATGTTTGCATATTGCATCCACCCCAGGAAACACATTAAAATCAGATTTCCTGTACATGCATCCACTTGAAGAAGAATTTGAAAAAGGTTTTCACGCAGCCACCATTTGTTTTCACTCCATCTCAGTTAAAAATATCACATGTATTGATCTATTAACTCTATATCTTGTCTGTTATTGAATCATGGGCCGACTATATTGTTGTGCCGCCTGGAGAGAAACACATCAAGAGAAAATGAAACAGAGAGAGGAAAAAACAGAGAGCAGCGGTTTAAGTGGCTGCTTGATTCACAGTAAAATCTGGCACCTGTTTTTCTAGCTGATATAATAATGTTCCCTTAGCGCTTTGCCGGGGTTGCAACCCAGGGGTTGGTGACAGACTGATCTGAAATCATCTCTCTGTGACTACTCTAATGACTCCGCCGCTGTGCTCGGTCCCACAGCGGAGCAGGATCCCGGGCTGCTCCATCCGGAGGCGCCGGAGAAACAGCATTGTCACTTATTTCTAAAAGAGAATCATTTGTGTGCCGTGGAAAGCAAAGGAGAATTTTTAATACCTCATTTACAGAGCTGACAAAAACTATCCCGAGAATGTGGAAACATTTAGTACTGTCGAAAGTAAAAGAAAAACAGGCCGGCGCCCCAGAAGTTGGAATTAATTGCCATCATTGCTGCTTCTGCTGCTAAGAATGAGCTTTTGAAGCTGTCACACTTTCTGAGACTGATCGGGGCATTATGTGTGGGAAAATTAAACCAGAATTCATTCTGCCATGCACACAATGGGGTAATATGACACCTCCATATTCACCAAATTGACATCTGCAAATTTGGCAGAGACATTGTCACCAGAAAGTCAGAGTGATGTGAAATATCAGGAGCAGAATATCAGAGTTTTTCAAAAGTTCATGGCTGGAAAAGGTGATGATTCCAACCAATAAACTGTCTCCTCTTCCTATTCCAGCATCGGTTTCGGTTTACTTCATTATGAATGAAGCAGCTATGTTGCACTGATGAAAGAAACTTCACAGGCTGCAGATTAAATTTTCAGTTGCACCTTTAGCATGAATTGTTGCTTAACAGCAGCTTGATTTTGCCGACCTCCTGATGTAAAATAGTAACAGTGTGGTCAGTGCAATGCAAACTCATTGTTAAACGACAGTTCCTCAGCATCACAACTTCATTTTTTTCGCAGCTTCAATCATTACATCATTCAGTTTAGATAAGAACTTGTAACCGTCTGATCTCCCAACTGTTTATTCAACGTCTTTTTTAACATGTTGCTCAGTAGCAGCAATTAAAGGTGCCTTATGAAGGTTTTGATAACTGGTAGCTGACTAGCAATGTTTACACAAGCAGTTATCATAACTCATCACACACTCTTACCATCAGTTTCACACCATTTCACTAATCAAGATGGTGACAGTTTTGGAATAACAAATTTAGATGGCAATGTCCCTTTGGAAGCAGTGAAGAAGAAAACTGTCGGCTCGCGAATATGGATCTAAGACTGTGGAGAGATACACAATGAGGATGATGGAGGCCATCCTGAACATCATGGATCATCCACTTCATAACACCTTGATGGATCAAAGAAGCAGCAGTGGTGGACGGCTCCTCTCTCTTCATACCAGGACAGAGAGATACAGAAGATCTTTTATACCCACAGCCATCAGACTTTTTAATTCTTCTGCAAATGGTAGATGAGCTGACAGACAAATGAATTTCCCTTTGGGATTAATAAAGTCATTCGTATTCGTAAGACGGCTTTGTGGTTGACTGCCTGTACCACTCAGACTAGTTTCAGGTCACATCCGGTTTATCCAAAATCATTAAATATTAGCCAGTTCTGTGAAATTTGACCTTGACCTTTACAAACAAAATATAATCGATTCATCATTGAAACCAACTGGACCCTGTGCCACATGTGAAGGGATTCCTGTGAGGAGTTCTTACAAAGCCAAAATCAAGAGGTCGCCCCCATCTTGACCTTAAACCACCGAGTCCATTGAGTCCTCCCGTTGAATCCAAGCATCTAAGTTCCATTAACGTGTTACGGAGATATTGCATTTATGAGAATAAGATGGCCAGATAGACCAACCAAAAACTATTAAAAGTCAAAAGTAACTTTGTTGCCAATGTTTTATGAGGAAGAATGAATTCCTTCAACACTTTTGTGGACACTTGAGGGTTTATATGAAAAAATATTATATATTAGATGATAAAAAAAAGAAGGACAAAGTCCTTGGCTAAAGACTATTTAGAGTGACAGAGCATGAAATGTACAAGTATCTGTGATATGTCAAAAAAGCTATATTATATTTATGTAATAAGAGTTATGGGGAGGACAATGGATTTTTTAGTGCAGTAAAATACTGACTATCCATCAAAAATGTAAAAGCGGCTGAATATATGTGGCACTGATGTCAGCAGGCCTATATGATGGTGAGGAAATCAAACCTGAGCGAAATCCCAAATGTGTGAACATCGAATATAAATACCTTCGACTCAGTAAAGGTAAGAGCTGATGAGGCGACTTCTGAAGCCAAGTGCTCTGCTGCCAACTGTAAAAAACTGCAAGTTATCCTTAACAAATCACATTTTGACTGGAGCATTTGGCGAATTACCTGAACAGGCTCTAAAACACTGAGGTTTCCTCAGCTCAGTCCACCGAGGGTTTACCAAGTCAATGAGATTATTTCCACCTCTGGCTCTGTCTCTGACAAATGTTTGCAGCGAAAACTCAAATCTCTCAGGTTAAACAGCCAGCAAATGTCCATCAACGGCCAGCGTGCGCTTTCAAAGTGTCCTTGAGCGAGACTCAAAATCCCAACCTGCCCTGAAGGATTTGATTATCTCCATCGCTGTTATTATGAGGCTTAAAACAAAAGAATAACACCGAACGCCTGAGTGTTTTCTCTCTCGGAGGGGGGGCAGAGGAGTTTGTAGCTGAGTGGATATGAGGACAGCTGAACCTTAGCTAGCAGGCTTGTATAAAGAGCATGCCAGACTAAGCTTTGTGCCATAATGCAAGGCGACGCGCTGGCGGGGATGTGAGGAGAAACAATTGACAGAGCTTTTGTTACATCTTTAATTACAGGCCTTGTATTTGTCGTGTTCATATGAGGGTCTTTTGGGAGAGGCGGCTCTCTTCAGTCTGATCTGTACTTGTTTCTGTGAAATGAATGGCCTGACCTCCCTATATCCCCCGCGAGTTATCCTCCTTTCCCAAAATCCACGGACGGAGAGCGGGGGGACCGAGTACTCGATGTAGTGTGTGCTGTAGCTGATGATAAGCGTGTGTGTGAACAACGTGCTCCGGTGCATTTTGCATGAAACAAACCTGCCATCCATCACGCGCGGAGAGTGAGAATGTCTTCGAAAGGCAGGAATCCATGAGGCGTGAACTATACCTGAGGAAGTGAGGATGGGAAGGATGCTCCGCTCACTGCCCGCTGCTTAAACATACCCACCCCTCCCCAGTCTCTGCAGTGAGTACAGATATGCCTGGCAGGTACAGGTATGGGCTGCCGCCAGTGAGATCAACGGTTGTGTCAAAGGAGATGATCCACAGCTAATACGCAGCTGTCTGACCCTATTACCTTTAGTGGCAGGGCCAGGCTGTTGCGTCCCAGGAGTGCTCCCCCCAGTCCTTCAGAAGAAATTTAGTCCGTTTTTTAACCGCTCTGCATCTCCACAGATGCACGCTGCGTTCTGCAGTCTGTTTGTTCGTACATGTGGACCTGACAGTCAGAGATCGAGAGCGTGGATTTGATCTATGCGTTCAGTCAAGTTACTTTAATAAGCTGACATATGCATAACCCCTCGGCCTGTCAACCTCAATATAAGAAAATGAGCCTTTTTTTTTTACTCCTCTGCTATTTCATTGCAAGTGATTAGAAGAAAAATCCAGCATGGAGGTGCAGCAGGTGAGAAAAAAGGGTCAGATCACACAAGTTATCAAAAACCCTAAGGCATGTGTCTGACAGTCTCTGGTTTGCAGATAATGTTGGATCTTACCTGGTACTGAGAGATTTTTGATTTTTTTTTTCTTTTAAATGTGTTTATTGATGAGATTTTTGAGATGAACTTTAATCTCAGACTTCAGGCCCCAGTAGTGTTGTATCGAGTGAGATTTCCATGTTGTTTTCTCTTATAAAGCAGCTATAGGTTCCACGTAAATACTGTGGAAAAAAAATAAGGCAAAGCCTCAGGCCACAGAGAAATGCACACAGCTTCTATTCAGAAACTGAATAGAAGCTGTCAAGAGAAGTCTTGACAGCTCATTTGAGCTGTCAAGACTTCTCTAACTTTGTGATGTCACAACAAAGCAGTAGCCGCTCCCAGCCCCGCCCACTTGAACCCATGGTCTAGCCTTCATTTGGATTCTCTGAGTGTTTGCCCAAAATCTGACATCTTGTTGGATCATTCAGAAAACTGTGAGCCAACCTGGTGCTAGAGCTCCAGAGAGAAGCCTGAGAGAGCAGATGTAAAACACGGAGATGGTTTTTGGTTCTTCAAACCACACATATATCTTCCTATGGAGCAATACTTTTTAATGTAAACTTTAAAGATCCCATATTTTACACATTTGTAGTTTTATTTGAACTGCAACATGTATTTCTGCAAAGCATGGTCCTAGTAATCTGCTACAAAGCCCAGAGGCAAAAATGAGCTGTTGGTCCCACTGTTTGCCTCTTGTCAGTTCTACCTTTGTCTGTATACTCCTCTATAATAAATAACACTACCCAAGGTTTTTATTTTAATAATCTTCAGATTAGATTTTAATACAGTGTCTGGTAACAGGACCAACTCTGCATGAGTTCTTGTTTGTGGCCACTTGGGGGCAGCACCATCGACTGCAAACACAAAACTTTCATATTATCCATCCATCCATCCATCTTCTACCGCTTATCCGGGGAGTTGAAAGCTTTAGAAAATAGCTGATTATATTTACAGTCAAATTAGAAAATTGAAGCAGTGCCACTGAGCAACAGAAAACCCTAATACAGTACTCATTCACAGACTGTGACCCAGTTACTGTGGGCAATCCACAGAACAAGTCATCAGCGGTTTACAGTGCAGCTACTTTATTTCTTTGGTAGAAAGTGGTACCATATGATTTTTCAATGCTGTGAGCAGCAAACAAACTCCATCCACCTGTGCTGTACTGAATTGATGACAGAAATCCCACGGATGAAAACAAAAAACCTCTGAAACTAACACCAAAGCGTTGAATCTTTACGACTGGTTACTACAAGAGGAACATGTGAAAAAGTGTGAAAGTGAAAAAAAAGTATTCTTTTTTCGAACTAGCCCGTTTTAGGGCAAAGTTTGTAAGTTTGTTAGCCCACAAGTTGGAAAAAATTCTAAACATTGTCTGAAGACACAGAAATAGGTTAATATCGAGATCAGATGAACTACAAGAAGTGAGATTGCTTTAGAAAATGCAGAGATATCCTTGGGGCTATCCGTTGCCCGTTGCCATAGTCGGCCGTCTCCTTCGGTTTCACTCCTTCCATTGGGTCATTGTCTGCCTCGTCTCCTCTGCCTATACCGCTGGATCCTGTTACGCTGCCTTTTCACTGAGCCACGCTGAACATCGCCCATGTACAAAGGGAGCATTGTGGAAAGTCCCGCCCTCAGTCCCTGTCAAGCCTTTGTCCTTGTCCACAGAACACAAGGTGTCTGTGCTGAGGTCTTGTTACATGAGTTATGATCTATTCATAACCGCCTGTGCTCTGATGTGCTTCTCAGGTAGATTTCGTGCTGGTGGGGACAGATAAGTGGGTTGCTGCAAGTAACCACATATTGAGCCCCGAGTGAGGTTGGAAACTTAGGAGTCGCCATGCAACAGCCGTGTGGAGGCAGAAAATGCTTCTTAACAGAGAGAGGAGGTTATAATGGACCACTACACCTGTTCTCTGCTGGATTTATTGGTTTTTATTTATTGCGTACTGGTTCAACTCTTGTGTCATCGGTCGCTTCACTACATGGTCGATAACAAACTAATCTCAGCTGCTTTTTGATACCAGTCATCTACAGCTATTGGTTACTGTAAGTGTAACCTGAAGCAGGCACTTCTGTATCTCACATACTGTAGGGTTAAATTAGATGACTGTGTATTAGAGGTGTGATCTCTGTGAAAAGACCTCGTGCTCTCTCTGGATAAATAAAAGTTTACTGCTCGGCAACATGATGCGATTATTGGACTGCTGATATTTTCTAACATCATTGTCATAATATGGAAAATGTTGAGGTACTTAGAAAACAAGTCTGCTGTTAAAAAAAAAAAAAAAGTTACCTCCACAGTCTGTCACTTTTTTGTGTCCCCACAAACACTTCCATTGTGTTACGAGGTTTGACAGTATATCTGTGTGTTTACAGTGTGTGCATTGCCAAGATTGGTGAAATGGTTTTCTGAATTTTCGAATGCTTTTGTGTCTTTGCGTGTGTTTTCTTGAGCTGGGGTACAATAAACTCTCATGGCCAATGTAGAGAAGTACTGATACGACACTATAAGTAACACTGCTTCAAAAATCCTTTGTAAGTGAAGACACTTAAGTGTTATACAGTAAATAAAACCATTAACGGCATATAATGTTGTATTTTTCCTGCTGTAGCTTGTGGAGGTGGAGGTGAAATAACTTTGTACACAGTTACATATAAGGTCTCAGATAAATTTCATAAGATTTGCTCTTGTTTTACTCAGACTGATTAACAGGTCAGCAGGCTTTCCCATATATTCATGCTCCAAGTCTTCATTTAATAATGCTAAGTTCTCGAATGGCTGCCTTGTGTTTAGTTGACATTTAATATTTCAAAACTTTCCCTTCTTCTGTTTTATCTGAAGTGATTCTCTGTTTTATGACTCATTTACCTTGCTGAAGTAATACTGCAATCTTCAACATGGGTTAATAACACACTCTGTATTTAGCTAAAAAAAAAAGATAGAAAGGAAAGGAAATGTCTGTATTTGTCAAATGATCAGGCTTTGGTTAGTAAAACTAATTTTATCTGCAGGCAAAGTTTCAAATGTTGCAGATTTCCAACCATTAAATGACTTCAGGCAATATACAAGCTGAACACCACTGGTAAATAATATTGACTGAGTTCACACTGTACAACTGGGCTGGGTGCACTGCATGAAATTCTCAAATAACACAAAGAACGTCTTTTTCAACTCGCTGATTATGCTGCTTTCAGTAATGAGAAAGATGTTGACAAGATTTCAGCCAGAATTAATTGGTGTGATAGAGAAAAAAAAAAAGCAGCCACCCCTGAGTATTGAGCTGTTAATAGTCCATAAAGTTATCTCGAAGAATCAGGTGAATGTGTTGCTCATCATGTGAAAATTGTCATAGTAACCAACTTTACGCACTTGCTTATTATCGGACAGATGTTGAAGAGGCACTGTTGTGGCCAGAAGGCTGCTGATATGAGTCCATCTGGTTAATTCTGTTGATAAACAGCAGACACTCAGGTCCCCCTGAGCAAGGCATGTGACTGTGCTCCTCTAAAGGGCTGCAGACTGTAAGAAACAAAAGGTGAAGCAAGAATAGAGCAGCAGCACTCTTCTGACCGTCCCAAAAAAAAAGTACAGGTGAACAAAAGACTCAAAGCCTTGGATGAGTTTGAAGACTCCAAGTACTTTTGCATGAGAATCAAAGTATTTTGTAAACACTTGTTTCTCGTAAAAGAGCCCATTTGGAATTCATTTTAGAGATCTTATTATCATGCAGCCTTGTATTAAATGATGAAATAAAAGTGGGAGGAGGATAAAAACATGAGAAAACGGAGAGAAGACGTGTAGCTGGGGTGACAGCATTGATGCCAGCTGATCCACAGAGGCAGTAGAAGACGTACACAAATTAAAACAAGCGACAGCAATAACAGGTTTAGAAGTTTAGCTATAGGTGATTGGATATTTTCTAATTCGTTGCTTTAGTATAATCTAACGCAGGCTCTGAGAGTAATAAGCAATTACCGTGTGTTTATCCCCACAACTCAGAGAGAACTAATCTGCACTCAACAGCCAGGGCCAAAAATAATGAAATTAATTACGAGCATTAAGGCTATGCAACTGGCAGAGAAAGGTAAAAATGTAATTATCCACCTCTCTGTGTTTCCCCTCACTCTCTGTCTCATTGTGTGTGTCTGTCTAACTATTATGCTTCCTTTCTTTGTTGCTCTTTTAGTCCCGTCTTGATGGGAAACATCACCCACTGGTGCACAAGAGAGGAACAAGGACTTCCGCTGCTGCTTTGGAAAACATCCATCAAATCATTTTAATTGTTTCTCAAAGAAAAACCTAAGGAGGTTGCTGTGGGTTAGGGTGACCCGCGTCAGATTTGGTTATTACAGCTCATGACGGGCAAAAAACAACTTTGTATTCAGCGTGTCACTCCGCAGGCAGATATCTCTGACCTGGTTTTAGGGAAAACAAGATTAAAAGACTCAATACAAACTAAATGACTTGTTTATAATGAGATTATAATGTACTGTCCTGCATGCGGGCTACGCAACATTGCACTACAATGCTGTAATCCGTCATCAGGTGGCAAGCGAAGCCATTGAAAATCAGTTTACACGTTATTTTGGTTGCACAAGAAAAAAAAAATTCCACAAACTTTTTTTGGTCAGTGTCTGTGTGTGAGTTTACTGATCTTAAGCTTTAATCATCTGTGATACAAAATCAATCTGTTTGAGATGCAATGAATTTTTTATATTTTTTTTTCTTCTGTGCTCGGTTGTGTTTTGTTTGCTAATATGTTCTTTCATCAGAGCCATAGTTCCCTGCTGTTGAAGCAACACAACACATTAGGAGCAGCTTTAAAAAGCAGCAAATCACAGGTTAACACTGAGTTAAAGTTTGTATGGGTGGTTTTCTCTTTCAGAACACGACAAAAGATCGTGGTCTATCAAATGATAGGTCGCAGAAACATTTGTAAAAAAGTTGCTGGTAGGCTAACATATTAACACTAGGTTAAAACTGGTTAATAAGCAGGTTATTAACTGGCTTTATAACACTTATCTCTAGTGATCATTTATAAGTTGTCATTAGTTAAAATAACAATGGTTATGACCTGTTGCTTAACAAATAGTGATGCCTCAGATTTCTCTGTAGGCCATTAAGCCTCACATTAGCTACTGACCTTTGTTTTCTCCATCATCCCGTGCTGCATCGTTATTAGTCATTAACTTACTAGTACTTTTTTTTTCTTTTTTCTGAGCAGTAGGGAGCAGAAAAACCTTAGTTGTCATTTGTGAACGAAACACTTGCTAACACATACTGACAAAAGGCAGTGTATCTATACATTGAGCAGACTTGACAAATCAGTTTCAGTCCATTTCAGCGTGTAAATGTCTGTTTCGGTTTGCTGTCAACCAACTTTTGAGAAAAATCGCTCCTTAGCAACTTTCATGACTACCCTGTTGTTAGCTTTATCTTGCATTCAGTACTGTTCAGGCTGCATACAGTGGGTTTATCTGAGCTGTTTGATGAGAGTGAGAAAACAAAATAAAAAGCTATGCGGAGGTGCAAAGCTGGTGATAGTCTGATTCACTGCGTGTTTATCCGCTGTTAGTATTCCCTATCAGCTTCAAAATAGATCAAAAGATACTTATGCAGCATCAGGTGTGTGAAAACTCAAACTGATTGAGATGTTATTGAAAGTACAGTCAGACTAATGGCAGCTGTGATGAGAGTCTCAGGGAAAAGAGCCTTTTGAAAGCCTTTTCTTGTTCTGTGGTGTTTGCCTTATGAACAGGAGCTGCTTGTTTTCCTCTTCGGTACAAATTTACCTCAACATCCCCGGTGGCGACCGTCCACTGGTCAGGTAACACCAGAGAGGACAAACCTCTTCCTGTGTTACCAACCGGCCCCTGGAGCATAGGGGTTTGGTTGTCATGGGAGACAGGCTGTAGCAGCCTTGTATTACAGCGGGCAGGAATTGTGCTGAAACATGACTCTGCCTTCAACGGCCATTGTTCTCATTCCTCACACCTTGCGCCAGCGGGAGACGAGCACCTCGGGGAAGCGGACTCTGCTTTCACCCGTGCACCAGTTCTCAGGGATATACTGCCTGCGGCCTGAAATGAACAACCCGCTCTCCCGCTCGCACTTACTCATGCACTTTACCTGATCGCTTACCCGTATCGACTCACGCGCAAGAAGAAAAATGAATTAAACAAAATAACACGTGTGAAGTTAACACCAGCCTGAGAAGAAATCTGATGCTAATTCATTTTCAGAGGCTACACCCCCTCCCCCACCCCTTCCAGCCTCTCTCTGTCTCTCTCTGTAGAGATCAGGAGCGTGGTGTGGCGTGGTGGCGTAATCACGGCCTACTTGACCCTGACGGACATGGACCGAGCTGGTCGAGGTGTTAATGGTCGCTCCAACGGTGTGAAGGCACCGAGCTGAGCTAATGGCGCTCTGTCACTGCTTTACTTTGCATCACGCTTTAGAGATGCACGAGTGCACACACACACACACAAATGCACATACTCATTTTACATTACACTCATCCGTCAGTCATTTATCACTCTGCAGGTCCTGCAGTTAATCACTAAAGGCAAAAGTATATAGAGGGACCAAACACGCTATGTATGAATAAGGGTTTCTCTTTGTATCTGCCTGCACAGGTAATGGTGAGTGGGTACGAGTGCATGAGTGTGGATTTAATGACACGGACCGTATTGTGAAGCCACACAGAGTCAGATGCGAGCTTGTTATTGAGCTCTGGATAAATAGAGAGACAGGGCAGGCTCCTTTGAAATAAACTGTGAATGCAGTTTCCCCATTAACTTGCTTGTGTGAATGCATCTCCACAGGAGGAAAAGGCTCACTGCTGGGTTTTCTTTTTTTTTTCCCCCCTCTTTGCTCTTCTCTCAGAGGACAGGGAGAGAGAGCGGAGGAGGAGAGAGAGGGT
>OMNW01012973.1:0-11644 GCA_900303245.1 Selene dorsalis | reverse complement strand
AGAATCTTTTTAGTGTGTTTTACAGCTGATTTAAGACAGGGGTCAAAACCAACCCTGACACAAGAGATGGTAGCAGAAAGCTAACATAAGATGAAGGTTAAACCTGGACTGGTTACATAAGTGAAAGGAATGGTCCTACTTTAGTCTAATGCATATGTAATAAATTCTTCTAACCACCCATACATTTAAAATTTAACATGTAATTATACAATATATTACAATTTGTACGTGAGAACGTATACTCAAATGAAGTAAAATGAAAACCTCAGAATAAAGGCACCTTGGAATTTTACTTCCTGCATACATTTGTTTGTACTTAGGCATTAAGTCAGTGTTAATACATAATACTTGAAATTTCATGTCCCACCATTATATGTCTTTGTGAGCTAACTGTTCTAAGAATTTTAATTTTAACATTGAAAATCAGAAATTGGAGATCAGTTGATCATATTACATCAGAACACACTGTAGTAGAGCACAGCACAGTGTATTACAAATCACATACCAGTGCACAACATATACATGAGTGATATACATGACTCATACATATACATATCATATACATGAACTTGGTGAGGGGTGGCCCTCACCAAGTTCATCATCTGGCACATGTGATCAGCAAACTGACTTGTGAAGAACAAACAACATCTGTGGTCCACTGCCTCCTCCTCGTCTTCTTTTTTGCACATGTTGGTGTGTGGGCATCAGCACTGTGGAAAAAGGATCCCAGAGGGCCTCTCCCTCTCTTACCGGAGGTTGTGGGTATATGGAAAGTGACAGGGCTGGAGATCCAGATGTGGTCCCCGGCAACTATTTTGAAACAACATTGGCTACTGCAACTAGATAGCTCCCCCGATTCAGACAGGGATGTACCAGATGTCCCCTTCACTGCTGGTTGATTGCAGAAAAAGAAAAAAGAAAAAAAGCCGTAGTCACCAAAACTGTTATCACATTGGTGAAGACTTTAATAATTTCCACAATATTTCATATGGTCTGTTATTTTCTTGGCTGTAAGTGGGGCAAAAGGAAGGATAGAGAGTAGAGCATCACTTAATAGTTTCCATCTCACCTCACAACCGTTCACAACAAAGAGCAGAGACATATGGATAAAATCATTTCACATGGATCTTTGCTGCTGTCTTCTCCCACAGGTAGTGGTGGATTATCTCTTAGTAACCAGACACTTATGACAGCAGGCCAAAATGGAAACCCACCCAAAAACACACAGAAAACAAAGAGCTGTGGAGAAGTCACATGAAAGAAGTGAGAGAGAGGCAACATGTGTTTGTTGATTACTGCTGTGTGAGGTTATCTCTGCTGGACAGGAAGCAGAGCACGCTGCTATTCTCTGTTCTAAAGATTGGCAGCAAACAGTGACATTTACTTTTTCACAGTTCTATACATTATAATTCAACTTATAGTAAATAAAAAAGTATATAAGTCTGTCCCCCTGTAAAGGTTATCAGGACCCATAGTTACATTGTGTTGCTGGACGACATTGTAGTATGGTACAGTTAATATTTTCATCAAGGTCTCATTTTAAAGGAGACATATTATGCATGTTTTACTGCTTTTGCTTACCATTGTGTCAGTTTTGATCACCTACAGAGCAGTTCTGCATGATTTTCAGCTCCAAAAACTCCTTAGTTGTCTCTTAGGGATGTTGAGGAAAATCCAGATTTCAACTGCTCTGCAGCTACTTCATGAAAGGCTTTGATTTGGCTGCTGCCCCCCTGCTCTACAGTTTTCATCTTCTTTTAAGGAAAGAAGACAGTTGTGATCTTCTGTATAGATGGTGGTGGGGGGCGGGCGTGGTGGGAATGATTTGGGCAGGTCTCTTGCAGTTTGGACATTCGTCCTAACTGGACGATAAAACCTGACGTCAGGTTTTGCAAGACACTGGAAACCATGTGAAATCTGGTTGGTGGATTACAGCAGGACCCCTATAGGTCATTGTTGTGCAACTTTGCAGAGGTTCAGCATGGACATATGACAGTATAACATTGTAAGGATGTTCTAAAATATGCAACAGCATCATGTGTCTCCTTTAAGTTAAAAAATTTGCACAAGTCCACATCAGGAGGATGCTGTACTGGTTGGATGCAGTGTGTAATATTGAGCAAGTACTTACTGTAACTGAAATCACCATGTTTTTTTTTTTCTAAATCTAACTAAGGCATGACAGTTATTGTAGTAACCATGGTAACAAATACGGCCGGTACAGACTAAATGTTTATTATTGTAACCATGACATCCAAGGTTATATGAAAGGGTGAAAAACTTGGTTGCATTTTATTGGTAAGTGGTCGCGTGGGATGTTACCCCCTTACACACACACACCCCACACCATATCCACATCCACAATGACACATCAAACCAGTGTTTTCACTGAACATGGGCTGAGGAGAGAAAATGCTGCTTCAGCCTTCAGATGACATCATGGTGGTAGGTTGCATTTCTTGCAAGTGGAAAAGTCTCATGGCTCTGAGACGTCTCATTAGAGCTGGACACTCGACTCAAAAATGGTACCTATTCTGTCAAATCTGCCCACCCACCTGTTTCCCAAGCCCTTGACTGACAGTTGTTTACACAGACATTCAGACGGCTGACCACTCAGATGAATTAACAAAGTGGCTAAGACCCAGTATCCTGTAAAAGTGGACGGTGAGACAAAGCTAATATAATAGGCTTCCCCATGTTGCACTGCATGGTTCTCTCTGTCTCGGCACAGTCGAGTTAAAATTGGTGAATGGCACAAATTTGTATATACATTTTTGCCAAAGTTTGCATCATGCAAATTTACTTTGTTCTGAAAATTGAATGATGGTTCAAAGACACATGTAATAAGCAACTGCACACAGTTTTGGTCTGTGGTTTCCACTTATGTGGGGAGTAAATAAATCTAAATAATGAGCATGAGCAAAACATTGGCTGACCAAAAAAAAAATCAAAAGAAAAATCAAAAGGAATTGATGTCATGAGAACAGGCTTGTTGTGTAGATGTGATGTGCAATGGGCTCCAAAAATTAAACAAAATCTGTGGAAAGAAAAGATTTTGCAAGCAAATTTTTCTTTGCTTCAACCACACTGTGCTCCCTGACTGAGCAGCAGCTCTCTGAGACCACATCAGGGTCCAGTTACACACTCAAGGGCACCTCAACACAAGTTGTCGAGGAGAGAGAAAATGTTAGTCACTTCCTCCACCCAGTCTGATGACTCGACCCCGTCTGCTTGTCCGTGCCTCCCCTCTGAACCGTGTGCCTCTCCTTGGACAGTTTATTATTAGGCCTCCTTCACTTTATTTGTAGCAGTCACCCTCTGCTTCTCAAAGGGGCCGTCTTGTCATGAAGGTGATGTGTCTCTAAGGGGACGTTTCTCAGTGTACGTGTCATTCAAAGGTTCAATTACTGAACGTGACGGGTAGAAAATTCTCGGAGTGAGCATAGAGCGGTGAGGCCCCAAGCAGAGCTGAAACAGAGGATCCCTGTGCAGACAGCAGTGGAAGATCTCAGAGAACAGAGAGAGTCTTTGTGCTCGAGCCGCACTGTTTGACTGCTGGTTCTGTGGTGAGCCGCAGAAATGGAGGAAATCATGTAGCTTTCAAGTGAGGTGAGTTCACCCTCACTGACACTCACTGTATGATTATGGAAAAGCATTGTGCCATGTCACCACTTTTTAGTTCCACTTCAACCATTAATCATCTACTTTCCTCACCCAGGAGGAGCCGTTGCCTGCATCAGAGCTGAAAACACGTAGTATTTTTTTTGTGTCATCCTCTGGGCAAGTTGTAATATTTTGTGTAACTTAAATAAACAGTTCATTTATAGAAGCTGTGAGGACTCACAGGATTCAGGTATCTGTTAATAGATGGGCTGTAATCATATCTATTAATAGATACCTGTCTCTGCACCTGCAAACAGCCAAAGCCAAAGACATGTTGCTCTCCATCCCATTCTCATTTACAGTATGAGCAAGGATGAACTGATTATATTTTGATGTTCAAAGGTCAAAGGTCAACATCAGTGTGACCTGGGAAAATATAATTTCACACAAATGGTCCATATGACTCTGGATTAGGAGGGATGTAACCTGAAACTAGCCTGAGTGGCAGAAGCAGACAACCACAAGGTGGATATTCTACTTATATATATTATCTTATCTTAGCTGATAACACAAATGGCAGCGACCAGTAAGGCCTGAGTGATGGTCAAGCACTTCAGGGAAAAAAAATCTGATGACTGACTGGAGCCACTGGTCTGTGGCTCTGATATATTGGTCTTGTAGATGCTCACTCAGTGACGTTTGAAGGCTCCGCTTCTGAATACAGGCTGTGTGTATTTCTCTCTGGTTCTCTTGGGGTATTGATATAGAACCCAGACCAAACACACATGGACATCTACCTTCATACTATATGAGACCTTTAAATCTCTATGTGCTCTTTGAAAGAGATCGCTCCCTGGTGACAAACCCAAAGAGTATCATTACCCAACTCTGCAGTTTCCCTCACCTCTGTGTTTTTTATCATTTCTTAGATTCCCAGCAGTGCTTTGGTTTTATGGCTCACCACTGGTGGTTGAGTCTCACCACTCTCATGAGTGTGATCAACCTAAAGAAAGCTGTTTACTAACAAGTTCTCCCAATGGCCTTTAAAAACTGATCTGTCAGTGATGTTTTTACAGCTTGTTTCTATTGTACCCAGGTGAACAGAGAGATTCTGAAATACAAAGTACTGCAAATGGCCCTCATCATTAGGGGCCAGGCAGGGTAAGCTGCCGGAAACCCATTGTTATTGCCAGTATTCTTCTTCTTCTTCTTCCTAGTAAATCCTACTTCCCATACATGAAAAAACACCAAACCTTGCACAAAGGTCCAGTCCCATGCCAGATTTACTCAACTCCAAGCACATGTCAATATTCCTCATGGGGAGAATTTTCAGAGTTTTAAAACTTCAGACAATTAACTCAGTGAGTTAGAGGATAGTTCTTGGTGTTAGAGGCATGTTCTTGTTGTCTCCCTAGTTTGTCTGTTGTTACTCAAAATTGCCTAAATTTGTCCAAAATTGTCTGGCCCGACCACTGCTGCAAAGCAGCTTTAATTTCATCTTACACTATGCCTTAGTAGTGCTACAGTGATATACAGATCTCGACTGGTAATCTGGCAAACCAGGCATTTTCCCGGTGGGCCGACATACTTTTGAGCTGGTATGAGGGAGGAAAAAGAAGTTATTTTGGGCCAACAAATGGCCCGTAAAGCAGAAACAGTGGCTCATTGGTTTATTTTCTAGACTGACACTGGGCTGGCCCAATCAAATGTAGGCCCCACCCCTCCATCTGTCACTTCACCTATTAGATGATTAGATGCCACGGGCCATTACAGATCCAAAAGTCTGTGGATGGGTAAGAATAAAGATGGAGAGTGAGAGAGAGAGAGAGAGAGAGAGAGAGAGACCTAAACAAAAGCACAGAGAAGTTATGGGCAAAAAAATGTTTTTGTTGATGAGGCCAAATGTGCTAAAACACTGATGTGTTAGCTGCTGGGGCTGCTACAGCCGCAGCTGTCATTGTGCAGCAACAACAGGTAGGAGGAGAGGGTGGCCATGGTAACCAGGGGCAGGACAGGGAAGCTGAGGAGGGACAGGACAGTGGGACAGAGTGAGTGGTGGGTAGCTGAAAAGGCTGTGGGCAAAATACAGTTTGAAGTGTTACATATTGATCATGGAGAGTGAGTACACTGGTCCATTTGCACTGGTACACTCAACTACAGCATTTATTCAGCTTTGTAATAGGTATGCATATTTAAGTGAACCTCAAGGATGGTGAACTGGTGGGTGGTGTCCGACTGATTGTGGTGGGCCAGTATGAAAAGAACGCCAGTGCTGATCCAGCCCAACAAGTAAATTCCTTCACACTGAGGCCAGTGTCTCTGAGCCTGATGGCTCCAGGGCTTCTGCCTGGTTATAGTGTAGCCTTACTATTCTGTCTTCCTGCTGTCACTGCTGTGTGTCCTGCTCCTCCTCCACCACCACTGTTTAAAGCTCCCCTGGCGATCTCAAGAATGCCTGCAATTCACAAGGTCTCACCCCTATAAAGTGATCTCATCCAGGGGGTCACTGTCAACGGTGTTTTAATAACTGAAATAAATGTCTCGATGAGCATGCTCTCCTCCCTGATTGAAATATGCTTCTTTGAAACGGTTACACTGGTTACAAGCTGCATCCACTTTACAGCAGCAATAAAAGGCGTGCAGATGGAACTCACTCACAAAACTACCACACATTTATGGAGAAAAGGAGGGAAAGACGGAAACTTAATTATAATTTAGATTTTAGCTTAAGTCAACTCCTGAGGTCTGTGGTGCATGTCCACTGAGGAAGCTCAGCCATGTTACAAAGTTTCAGCATTTAAAAAATGTAGCTAATACTTAGATTATATCATGATGGTGTCTCTAGGCAACAGTTTAGTCGAAAGCAACTGGACTAGTATTTGTCTATGAAGACATTTCACCTCTTCTATCCAAGCGGCTTCATCTAATGAAGCCGCTTGGATAAGAGGCGAAACGTCTTCATAGACAAATACTTTACATTAGAGATACGATGACCTGGATGAATGAGAACATTCACAGATCATGATGGTGGTGTATATTTCAGGTGTGTTGTGACAGCCATTGATCTATGTTCAGAAATAAATTATGACTTTGAATACTCTTACAATTTCTGTAAACATCAATAGATTCAACGATGTAACCAGTTTAAAAATAAATGAAGGTCATATCAGCAGTCTGAGCAGCAGTCTGTTTTTTTTTCCTTGTCTTGAGAATCCTATATCCACCATTCCTGCTGCTCTTCCAGCCTAATGGTCATGCTCAGATTCCACACTGACACCCACCTTTCAAACTGCAGTAAATGGAAATAATAACTATTATTATCATTTCTGCCACACAGTTGCACCTTATAAACCACGAGGAAGATCCAGGTGCTTGTAGTGCACCGGTCTTTGAACGTGCGTGATCAAAGCCTCTGGGGAGGGGCTTGAAATGCACAAACACTGTCCTTTATATTGTCAGGAGCTCCAGAGGAGCCTTTGGTCCTCTGCATGATTCAAAAACAGTATCTGTGACACTGAGAAGTAAAAGTTCGCTAAGTAGTGCTGCCGTGTCTAATGAATGGCTACTTAAAGCTAGCTGTAAGGCCACGGCTCATCCAGGCGTCTTCAGAGAGGCTGTTGCTGTCAAGACCATGATTTAGAGACAGAGTGACGAAAGTGAAGCAGCATTCTCTAATTCATAGCTTTTAACTCTATCATTCACCTTTTTCCATTATGTAGCCTGTCGCCAAGCTTTTGTCTGGAGAACGTACTTATGCCAGGAATCCTTTCATAAAGTTGGGTGGTCTCCTTCTCCAGAAAATGCTTGTCATTTTTTTCCCATATAACAGTTAGTTCCTCCCCACATCATGATAAATGGCATGATTAATACATTTCAATGTGCTTTTATGAGGATTTAATATTATCCAAGGTGGACGGCAAATAGAGGAGAAAGTGTGTCTCTGCCCAGAAGTATAAAAGACCTGCTGCCAGTATTACACCATGTGTCAGCTAGTTAACATGTTGTATTGTGTGTAGTTCAAAGAAAACAGAGACAATCAGCTGATTTACAGTCAGTTATGAGTAAGACTGTGGATTTCCATCTGATCACACTTACTCACAAGTGAGTCTTTCACGGTTTGTTGGCAGATGCACATTTTCCTTTTCTTCTGGGGCACGTGTGACTCAGGAGGTAGAGAGGGTCTCCTCTAATGACTGATGTTCAGTTCTTCTCAGGAGAACAGAGTTTAAAATGTTATTTTGCTGCTCATTGGCCTCCGCTGGTTACTCACGGCTGCCTGCATCAAACTGAATCAATGACGCTGCCTTCAGGGTGACGTATGGGTCTGTGCCATCTACTTGAACTCCATCATTCAGCCTCATGCTCCTTCTCACTGACTCTATTCCTCCACTGAATGTGGTCTGTCATCACAGTCCCTGCACACAAGACAGTCTCAAAAATTATGAACCATGTGTGGGAGTTTTGTCATAATTATCATAATTGCTCTGTAAAGCTTTAGCTTGTGCCAAAATAGTGTTTCATGAACTCACATTGACCTTTGACCACCACAATCAGTTAAAGAAGTTCCTTCATGTCCACATGAATGGGACTGTGTCTTCTGGACGTCTGGACACATGGACGGGTTGCCTGTGTCCATAAGTCCGCACAGGTTGTCTGTCTGTTGCAGCTGCTTTTTACAGCTCTGGGTGGTGTATAGTCAAAAGACAAAAGTTCACAAAGGACTCACTGCACCATGCTGATGAGTGCACAGTAATGACTGTATGTTAGTGGCAGAGAACCTCAGTTGTCTGAAACATTAAAGTGTTCCCAGCATCTTATGTAGAAATTGATGCTAAGTGTAAAGTAGTTGAATGAGAAGTGAGATATATGTAGCCATTTACCATTATAATTGAATTCAGTATACATAACCCTATAGCCATGAGCAGAGAGATGCTGCAGCCACTCTAGTGCGTGATTCACCAAGTACCATCTATAACTCTCCAACAAGCCACAATGTAAAGGTAGAGGAGCCTTACTTCTCGATACACTTATGAGTGACAGGAACATACTAATATTATGGTCTGCTCTTCTCCAGAAGAACTGTTACCAACACTGTTTGTCTACATTAATACATTATTTTTGTCAGTGATGGTTTTAAAATATAGAACAGTGGGAAAAAATGTACAGTTTTATCATGCTTTCTATAAATGTTGCTAATTTCATCTCTGCTCAAATCCAGATTATAGACTGTTGTGAAAATTACTATTCCAGTAAGAAGATACTACCATTTAACATCTTTAATTCCTAGTAGTATGTGACTCATTTAAAGGAGAAGTTTGCAACCTGGACCTTATTTCTAGCATAAAATACGTTCATTTACTCACCTAACAACTTTGGTGTAACTTGGAGTCCTTCAGAAGATATTTAGATCCACTCGCGATCTACGTATATCCATATAATGGGAGTTGTTGGGGCAACAATGCAGCGTCTAAATAAGACATTATCTGCTGTGAAACTCCTTAATTTCACCAATATGTTGTTATGAATCTCCAGTCTAAATATCTTCTGAAGGACTCCAAGTTACACCAAAGTTGTTCAGGTGAGTAAATGAACGTATTTTATGCTAGAAATAAGGTCCAGGTTGCAAAAAACGGAACTTCTCCTTTAAACACTGGAAGGCCACAGTAGGGCCACTTCCAAATGATTTAACGTAAGCCACCAAACATGATTTACATCCCTCTACATTCACTGCAATAGACGTTCATTTCACAAAACAGAAACATGTGTGTAGCAGTCCTCTCGGCTCCGAGCCGGGCTCATAAATTGAAGGTTCAGTTTCAGAAGGTGTGGGAGTGATAATGAGAACCATGTTGAGGTTTTCGTCTTTGATAAGGGTTTTTTTTTTTTTGTTTTGCTCCATAAATGTCACAAAGAGAGGTACACTCATCACCTATCACGACAGCAGCTCTGAAACTGCTGACAAGGAAAACACATCCCCAGTGAGAGGCCCCCAGTGCCATAAAGGATTCCCCCTCCACCAGGACCAGACCATCCAGAGACAGACAACGGAAAGGGAACCTAAAACTGATGGATACTGTGGTGGATATAAAACCAAACTGTGAAAAGTGAATCTGAGGTGAAGTAAATTTATATTTTATTTAAAACATAATTTGAATTTGTGATATTAACAATATAATTTCAGTTTCTATCTTTACACAAATAAGTCTAGTTTAAATCAATTTGTGTTTGTTAAAAACAAAGGAAAATTAAAACATTTCTCAACAAGAATAATAATAATCATGTTCATAATCTCAACCAAAGAAGCCTTTATTAAAGCCTTGTCATTACTCTTTTCCAGTCAACTTTCCAAACTCTACAGGCTACACTAAAGCCTGCTTGTCTTCTTGGTGTTGTGGCGGTTGGCACTCTCTTCCAGCAAGAAGGTTTGGGGTTTGATTCCCAGGGCAGGGGCCTTTCTGGGTGGGGTTTGCATGTTCTCTCCCTGTTTGCATGTGGGTTCTCGGTGGGTGCACCATCTTCCTCTCACAGTCCAAAAACATAGGTTGATTGGCCTCTCTATAATTGCTTGTGAATGGGTGTGTTGTTTGCTTCATTTCTCATCCATTTAAAACAGAGTAAAATACAGTAAATCATACAAAGACTAACACTGTTTAATCTAAACAACAAAATTAAGTTACCATACCATTTATATTTTTGCATGTACAAAAACAAATGAATAGTTGAAACAAAGATTAATCTCACTTGATCTACGTGAATAAATCATGCAAAAAGTTGCCTCGATTTTATTTTTTTAAGTGCTTCATTTGCATCAGTGCATCAATAGAGACTTTGGAAGAACAGCGTTGCCAGAAAACCACCTGCACACTCCAGGTTTAAGAGCATATCTGTGGAGCAGCATGCTTCTGAGTGAAGACTCTTGCTTTTGTTTTCAGGCAGAAACAAGGCCAGAAGCAGCTTTTAATGAATTAAATTTTCCAGTCTGTGTCTGTGACTTCCTGGCACCAAACGAGCATTGCTGTGCCCATATGGAAGGAGAGTTTGTGTTTATACTGATGGGGTGACTGCAGTGTAAGTTTGGTGCTCATTTAGCATCTTTGTGGAAAGCTTTACTTACATACTGGTGTATTTTTTTTTTTTTTTTTACTTCTCACCTGGTTCCATTCATACCAGCTCAGATTCTGTAGTCCACATGTCCAGTCTATCTTTACCCTTTTTATTTGTCTAATAATAACACGTAACTTGTGTTAAATGGAAAATGCCTGCAGATTACAGTGAACATGCTGTGGATGCCACCGTGAGTCCTGTAGGACAGAACACATTAGTTTACCTTAACTAAGACTGATTCCCATTTTAAAGAACTTCTAAACATATGTGTTCTTTGACTTCATCTGTCTCCGTTTCCTAATATAAAGAAAATGTAACTGTTTGCGATAAAAGTACAAGTTAATGTTTTCATAATTCATACGCTACTTATGACTACAAAGCCTGTGTAGATGTGTTATCTGTTGCTTTACTAACAAATACTGTAAGTTGTAAGTGATCCATACCAATTCCATGGAGAAGGTTCCTTGTTATAAATGAAAAATGGCCTCCACCGAGCTTCCTCAGACAGCTGCTTTATCATCCCAAATCTCCAGAGGTCAGATGTCTTCAGTCATCTCTGACCAACCATCTCTGAAACTCATCTTTTCACCATCAGAGTGTTGCACAATATGATCAAGGCAACACAAACTTGTGCATCACATGACCCGGGATACCATGTGACACCAAGCCCTGAGCTTTCAGAGCTTCTCCACATCCACTGAGGTTGAACCTGACTGGTACCCTGGCCTAACTCTCCACCATGTGTTCAACAGCCACATGTCTCCATCTTGAAGAGATCACAGTCTGGCTTTCAATGCACTGCGGGCAAAAGACATTTGTTTTATCAGGGTGGCCCAAACAGGAAATTGTGTAGTGGTTGAGCGATGCTGTACCACACTGAGCCAAGGCCACAAGGGAAAGAAGTCATGAACACACAAGGAAAACCTAAATAAATACA
>OMNW01012971.1:1823-14002 GCA_900303245.1 Selene dorsalis | reverse complement strand
GGTAAAGTGAAGTTTGTGTCCCTCTGATTCCTCTGTAGTGTCCCCATGTCTTTCTTATTTTATTCCCCATGATGCTGTTGTGTATGAAAGCTGCCACAAACGTCAAACTTTTGCAGGACTTTATCCCCAGCAACATAGGCTACAGAGGGACTCAGGACACTCCTACTGTACTACAAATTCTGTAGTGCTTTTGCTTATATATTTTATTCTGTATCTACTTACTGTGGTGAAAGGTAATATAGAAATAAGGAAATATACAGGAAGAATATGTCTAAACTGTGAAATGGTGAATGCTTGGGGGTCAGTGTTTTGCTGTAGCTCCAGAATTTGAAAAACGCCCCCAGTGAGCAAAACACTCCAAGTGGTGTAACTGAGACAAATAAACTCTTCCACTGTGATAGTTTTATTGATGTTTTGTTGTGGTGAAGATCTATGTTCATTGTGTGTACAGATCAGTCAGCTTATCGTATTTCCATACACAATTTTTAATTTAGATGGACAACATTTTAGCTTGGATATTTTGTCTATGAAACAATGTCTTGTCATACATGATCAGTCCCCATATATGATAAGTATAGCCTAGTATAGCTGCCCTTCTTATCAATTGTCAGTCCTCAATCTTTTACTCCTTTCCTCATGGTTTCCCTCACACATGCATAACCTACATCTTATTGACTCCATTTTCACCTCTGGACTGGTGCGAGCCCACCCCCTTCCACCCCGCTCCTTACTGGACTGGCTTTTCCTCTCCGTATCCAGTGCAGGCAATGAGTCAGTCCGCCAGGTGACAGGTCCTCGCTGTGAAAACTGGAGCAATAATCAGAGATGTAACAATGCATACAGATATGAACATGAAGGTCAAAGGGTGAAAGGGAGACGTTCAGATCACAGCTGCAGTGAATCTGATAACCGTGTATCTGTGTTGTCTGTCTTTCTGTATGGCTACTTGCCTCCCAAAGGCCATTCCTTCCTGCTTTGACGTTCTGCGTGAAAACGTGGTGGCACTTTAAATACGTAGTTATTATGTCTTTTGCTTATTTCACAGTTACAGGTTTCAAGAGGTTTTTACTTATTGTTCCTACTCTACAAAGTAGAACACCATGCCTGACTTTTTAAGGCACAAAAATAAAGTGAGTCAATGAGTAAAATGGACCATTAAACTGAAAAACAATTAAATAAAAATGTAATACTGGATGAAAAATAAATCTATATATATTAAAAGAAATTGAGAATAATTCACTATAATAAGTCATAATAGTCTTTTTACTTTAAGTTATTCATTTACTCATTTAATATTAAAGGAATAGGATTGTATATTTGGAAACATGGTAGCCTATTTTGCTCTCTTGCTAAATGTGTCTGTTAAATATGAAGCAACAGCCAGCAGCTAGCTAGCTTAGCTTAGCAAAAAGACTGAAAACAGGGAACGGCTGGCCTAGCTTTGATCAAGCTCTGATTTTCCCAGGTGCAGAGTAGCACTTCCTGGAGGCTCAGTGGGTTTCCTGGCAAGAAGTACCATGTCAAGAAATATTCAGAAGTGCATCACATAAACTTCATAAAACCATAACATGTCGTTTTTACACTTGAGTTCTGCTCAGCTAAGTTAACTGACTGCTAGCAGTAGCTTCATATTTACCATAAAGACATGAGAGTGGCATCCATCTTTTCATGTAACTCTTTGTAATGAAAGGGAATGTGCATATTTCCAAAACTGTCAAAATATTAATCGAAGTTCAGTCAGGTTCGGTCTTCCATGCAAAACAAGCCATTTCCTATCATCAGTGAAATATCTTTGTTTTTTCTTTTTTTTTTTTTATGAGGCATTCCAGAAAAAAGCATCAAGAATATTGGCTAGTGCAGATCATACTGCAGGCTTTATTCTGTCTCTATCTTTACCTGTCTTTCCTTCTATTGTGAAAGTGATGTCTGTAGGATTATACTTAGCCTATCAGTTCTTCTTCATAGTTCTAATGCCCCTGTACTGTAGGTAAGCAAACTCGAGATAACTTCCATGTTAGAGGATAGAAAATACACTGAAAGATCCCTTTTCACAGACTTTAAGGGGACATTTAAATGCTCTGCCTGTGGTTGCATGGGGAATAGTTTGAATCTCTTAAGGGCTAATGGTTGTGCACCGAATGTCCTTTTTGGGAGCCCTGTTTTCATTCCCTGTGAATCTGTCCCTCTTTCTGTGTTTCTCTGGACATGTCATCTGCAGCCTAGCCGCCCTACTATTCCTCCTTCTCACTCCTCTCCGAACTCTGACCTCATGCCGACCTCATGTTGACCTCTGACCCACATCTTTATATTTTATTTTTTACGCGCCTATTCGTGCATTTTCTTTATTTTTTCGTATTCTTGAAAACCCCACCTTTTTTAAGTGTCCGGCTGTGACCAATAACCCTCACACAGACTGTGTACTCAGCACCCACTGGGAGGGGGGAGGTGACCCTCGCTCTCTCTCTCACTGTTTCTGTCTGTGTTCATCACCCTATTTTATATTCTTCTTTCTCTCTTACCACCCTTTTCTATTTCCCCACTCTGTCCTTTCCCCTCTTTATCCCATCCCTTCTTCTCCTGCCCTCCTGCCTGACTGCATGTGCATGAAGGCTGACTTTCATCGCTCACCCCCCACCCCCGTGTTTGCATGGAGATGCTGGGCTGAAGGGCAGGAGTAACAATGGCTTGTTGGAGATGACGACATTGACGCTGCACTGGCACCTAATGCTGCTAAACCGACAGACATGTGTCTTTGCATGGCATGCATACTGATAATAGAGTCTGTCTCTGTCCCTCCTTAGTGATCTGTGCTATGGGGGGGGTAAAAAAGGCAAACAAACCTTTTTTGTCAACTGACTTGTGTCTGCTCTGTTCATGTATGAATGTTGTGGTTGTTTTGTATGTCGCTGATTCTACATAAACTGTGTCCATCTGATGGGTTATTTTGTATGAAACACACAGTATGTTTTAATGTCTTTGTAAGTGTTGTACAAAGGTCAGTTTGATATTGTAAGTGTGCTTATTGTGCAATGTGAATCATCAATCTCTCTGTGTGAGTGTATGTGTGAATGTCTTTATGTATGTTTTAAGTTGTAAGTATTTTGTTTCTTCCATATACCTGTGCCCAGTGTATCAGTGTTCAAGTGTACGGGCAAAATTAGTACATTTCTTTTACATGCATTTTTACTTGGGTGTCACCGCTTTGTATTTCTGTGTTTGTGTCTTTCACTTTCTTTGTGTCTTGTGTCACGGTGGGTCAGGCAATCACAGCCATATGTCTCATATTTCACACTTTCCCTTACCCAAATTTCTCTCTTTTCTTTCTTTTTCTTTTATCACCATTGCCTCATTCTACTAGCATGGAGAGGGAAACTATTTGCCACAGTCATGACTCAGACTTTCATCTGCAAGCAATCCATATGTAGTACACAGATTTAAATGGAAAATAGAATTTGCAGTTATGGTATTACTAAAGCTATTATTGTATTGTATTGCTGCAGCTTATGTTGCTCATATTAAGCTCACAGTGTACTGGCAGATGAGCAGTTACAATAAAGTTATGTTTAACACAATATTTTATATTTTCTGGTTGTAAAGTAAAACACATAAATTTCATTATTGTTGATTTTAAGTGATGTTTTTTTTTTTAGAACTTTTAACTTTATAAAGACAACATTCTTTGCAAAATATACATATATACAGTATTTATAGTCATAGTCATGATATACAAATGATAGCGGGTTAGAGGCTGAAAGAGAGAACAGAAAATAGGACAAGAGGTCTGTTTGGTTGCTTGGTGTCACAAATATCTCTTGCACTCTCAGCAGTACTCAACTGCAGTACAGCCAGCCATGAATCAAGTTACACCCTGCACAGCTCTGCACTGTTCTCTCATTACAACACAGTGTCCACATGCAGTCTCAGTCTCCCTTCCTCTCTCTCTCTCTCTCTAACAAATTCTCTTCTCTTCTTGATGTTGGCCTGCAACATATCTCCTATGTCATCCTCCTGGTTAATATCTAGGTCGTGTAGTCTTACAGTAATTGTAACACTCACACTTTGCTTTGCTTACATTGTCATCCATCACAACGTTCACATAATCTATTCACGTAATTTGCATGGTAGTTGTTTGTGGATGATTAATTCAGTAGTACAATGAGACTAAAAGCACAATTGAATCTTTTTGTGCAATGTACAGGTATTGTCTTAATGAGGGAACCATTCATGTTGATGTGACATTGTTAGACAGATATTGTTGCACAGGGTGTTCAAGAAACAGTTGTAGGAGTGACCTGAGTCCACAGTACATTAACGGTTTTCAGTGTTTCCAGTTGATACAACTTCACCTCAAATACCAATTCAAATAAATGTTTGAGGCAGCAACCATGTGGCTTTATCAAACAGAGGGAAAATCATCTATTTTGTATATCAGTTTGCATAAATATTAGCAATACTATAAGTTATATGGTCATATACACTTTATTGGCAGTTTATCAGGTACACCTTTCTCAAACTAATGTAGCCCTACACAAATCCTGCAATAAATCCTCCTTTCATAAAGCTTATAATGGGGATGGACACAACATAGTACAGTTCAACAACAGTACAAACTACATCCTCCCAAACAGGTTTAATCAATACTTTAACAGCTTTAACACAAAATAAACATACAAACCTGCTGTAGGAGGATTTATCATATCACAGTTGTTGCTGCAATAGTTTCAGTTCGGTGTTTCTATTTAACTGCCATCTAAGTGTAGATGTGTTTTATTGAATGCATTACAACTATGTCTGTTAATTGGAGATCAGTGAACTATGTGGCGAGAGCTGCAGTGCGAACGTGTGAGGAGAGAATGAGTTTGCCTGCATGCATGCTATCCAGCCTGACAACAATATTATCCTGCCTGTTTTTGAGCGGGTTCGAATGCATGCATAAATGAGTGTGAATGTATGTGTGTGTGATGGTATGAGATGGAGAGTGAGAGAGCGTGTACATGGCATGTGTATGCCTGACAAAGTGTTCGTCACTGTTGGATATGTGAGTGTCCCAGAGGCAGTAATTCCTGTCCGTCTCCCCGCAGGTGGCAGCCAGCAGAGCAGCATCAGTCACTGCTGGGTTTGAACCTCAGTCTCAGTCTCTCGGTCCATCTGGCTGTGTCTGCTGCTGCTGCCGCTGCTGCTCTCACCGTCAGCGCTGGCTGATCGAGCTTGACAACCCCACTTCTAAAAGTTGCCCTTGCTCTCTTGTCCTAAGCTCCTTGCACCTTTATTCTAGCTCCTATTGTCTTGGCCCTCCCTTTTCTCCGTCCCCATTTTTCTCCCATTTGTCCCTTCAGCCTCCTCTACTCCTCCCCTAGATGCCCAGCTCCTGGGCAGGGGTACTTGCCCCCTCCCGGGTTCCCGGTGCTGTGGGGTTGAGGTGGGGAGCGAGGTGGGGGGCCGGGTGTCAGTGTGCCTCTCTCTGTCTCGCTCCAGGTTATGGGCTCGCGCAAGAAGAGCTTCTCTCACCGGCATCCATGCAGTACAGCCTGCCTTCCCCGCTGGGTGCTGAGCCTTACTGGCAGGAGGTTTCCAGTCTGGACTGTGCACCCATTGCCACCACAGAAGAAGACACCCTCATGGAGATGTCTGATGTGCAGGTGTGGCCCTCAGGCAACAGCCCCTCCCTGGTGCCTGTGGAGGACTCCTCGCTGGAGTGCAGCAATGCTGATGATTCAGAAGGCCTGCTGGGGCTGCCATATGGAAGCCTGGGTCGGCCAGCCAGTCAGGCCAGCGCAGCCAGTGGAGGGGGTGGGGTGCTGAGTGGCTCCATTGAGTTGCCCGAAGACGATTCAGAGATGGGTGTTGACTCACTCAGCACTGCCACACCAGCCTCGCTTGGGGGCACCATTGCTGGGATCAATCTTAACGGGCTGAACAACGGTCAGGGGTCAGAGGCAAGTTCGGAGGTATCGGCAGTCACCAGTACGACTGGTGGTGACGGAGCTGGAGGAGGAGAAGGAGGAGGAGGAGGGACGGGCTCAGAGGAAGGGCTTTCTCTTGTTGCAGGACAGCAAAGGGTGTATGCTCGGCTGAGTGAGTCACCTGGTCTGAGCTGTGTTGCAGATCGAAATGGAGACAGGTGAGTCAGCCCTCTGTCTGCCTCTCAGGTGACAGTGCAAAGATTCTCTATACAAACATTAATTCTGGGCTTGTCGGCCATTTGACCTTATTGTATGTCAGCAAATGTCACTGGAGGTGTTTTAAAAATTCCATGAAGAGGAAGTGATCACCAAGGGGCCTATGACAGTTGTGTGTCTTTGAAGTAAACACACAATGCACGTGCCACATCCTCATTGATCTGCTCTCTCCTTACAGGTCAGGTAATGGTGGAAACGGAGGTGGTGGAGGCTCTTTCCTTTCCTATCTGCAGGAACAGACAGGCCCAGGGTGGATCCCTGTCACTGACCCTACTCAGGGCTGGGTGGGCAACCAGCCCAAGCCCAGGCAGGCCATCGATACCATGATGTCATCAGTACGTAACGCTGTGGAAGGGGACCAGTCCCATATGTCCCAGGAGGCCTTGCTTCAGCCTGTACGGGACATGGGGCACTCTGAGATCTTGCGAGGACACTTCAGAGGTACCCAGCCTTTTGAGAAAGGTCTGGGCTTCCCACACCGGGTACCAGAGCTAAGGGCCTGGGACGACATGCGCCTGAAGGGCCAGGTGAGTGTGATGCCTCCAGCAGAGAAATGAACTCAACAGAATCTTTTCAGGTCATTTTGGCACATTCGGTAGATTCATCATTATGTTGTTCAAACAACAAGCAGCAAAAATCTGACGCATTTTGTTTCTAATTCCTTCACCTACAAAGTCAGACTTAAATCTCTTATAGTCAGTCAGCACTCAAACATACACACTTAAACACACACACACAGTGTCAAGGGCCCAAGATGGGCACAAACAGCATGTCCAGCCAAATATAGCAAACATTCTTACTGTCCCACTCATGTTACATTTTCCCCACCCCAGTCATTCCCATGTGTTAACTTTCTGGCACAACACAGCCACATCACACATCACACTGTAAGAGACAATCTCTGCCATGAAACTGTGTGAGAGCAAAAATAGAGTGGTGCGTTTAGGGCCATTGTGGGCTTTACACTGGTTCATTAAGGTGATTAAAGAGCCTGGCTTGGCTTTATTTTGATGCTGTGTGTGCTGCACAATTACGTCTGCATAGAGTTTTGGTGGATTTTGAGGACGGGTGGATTATTAGGAGTGGGAAATACTTTGCAGTAACAAGTTGTCACAACTACAGAAAAGTCAGAATGCAAGTGTCTTAGTGCTCAGCATACAGAGCCACACTGGGGTAGCCAGAGGTATTTAAAGCCCACAGGTCACATGGTCAGAAAGAGAGAGAGAGGTGGGAATAGAAACTCCCCAAGGTTGCTTTTGCCTGGATTTGTCATTGAGTGGGTACTCCTGTCCTGACAGTGTGAAGGAGAAGGAATAGGTAACGGAAAGGGGTAAGGGAGAGGGCCCCCGGCCTAGCCAGTGGAGGACGGATATGAACTAGAAGACATTAAGCTGGTGTGAATGAAACAGTGAGAAGAGGCCTGAAGGACTGAAGTTATTACCTCCTCTCTTGGCTTAGAGAGGTGCTGTTTGGGGGAAACAGAAGTCACGGAGTGGCTGAGGGTGTGTGAAGCCCAAGTTGTGCATTGTCCTGCGCAGGCTGTGTTGATTTGCTGAGGATCATAGTGGGACAATGTGGGCCCTGGTGACCGAGCTCCTCTTCAGCTTCGTGCTGCTGGCTTTCCTGGTGATCAGCTGTCAGAACGTCCTCCACATAGCCAGTGGCTCGCTGCGGTCCGTGCTCACCTACATACACCTTCAGCTGGACCGTGAGCTCGGTGAGGTCGAGGGAGTGGCTGATGAAGAGGAGAACGTCACCACCAGAGTTGTCCGCCGCAGAGTCATCCTTAAGGTACATAGGTGGAGAGCAAAGGAGAGTCAAGCTGAGATTTGGAGAGAGGGTTATCTGGCAGGAAAACAGGAATGAAAGAGGAAGAGGGAAATATTGTTTGGTGGAAGGCTAAAGGATGCTGGGGTGATGCAGGGTAGGATTGTGGTAATAAGGGTGAATGTTTTTACTGCAGTGGAATTCAGTGGGCGAGATGAGAGGATTAACCAAAGATACATCAATAATAATTAATCTTCTAATAACTCTAATCTTTGTAACACTATCAAATTGCTGTGAGAATGTGGCTCAGTTAATTCTCTGCTGTTAGAGACGTAAACAGACTGTATTGGTCTATATAAAGCTTTCTTCAGACTATATCTGAAACTCCCTCGGTGGCAGCGATCATCAGTATGACTTGTGAATTTTTGGAGTTTTCTTCGGTATATCTACAGGCTGGAGCAACCCTTGTGCCCAAGAATTTCTTTGAGCTTATAAATAGCTGTGCGGACTCACTGCAAATTATTACAGGCTCTAACAGCATTGTCGTGAACTTCATGAACCGTAATTTTAAGTGTCACTGAGAAACATCCCCTCGCCCATCTGTCGCTCATCTGCTTCTCTGTTTCCAATTAGTGGATGGGTTTACGGCATGGGCATAATTACACCACACTGACAACTGCTTTAACTGCTGCTGTTCCAATCACTGCTCTTGGTCTATAATTTACCCACTGCTAATTTTCTTTTCACCATCTTGAGTTTACTTAGCATTATAGCAGTAAAAATGTGTCTTCAAGTAGAAACGAAATGCAATTTGTGATTTGACAAATGCTTTTTCTGTCCACAGGGCGATGAGGTTGAAGATCTTCCCGGGGAGCAAGTGAGTGAGGAACAGTTCACGGATGAACATGGAAACATCGTCACAAAAAAGGTCTGTGTGTTGTATTCTTACAGTGTCTTTTCATTGTTTTCCTTATGTCAGTGTCACGATAGCCTCACAGCATCTATCCACAGAATGATTATTAAACTAATAATCATCATTACACTCATCAGCATTCATCACAATGTGACACTATGTATTTACTGTATATCTTGCCAAAAAACTATAGGTTTGACATTGTTTCTTTAAAAGACAGTGAGTTGCGTTGAGTTATTTTCTCATCACCATTTCTTTAGATTTCACCAGTCTCACATCCTTATTCCCACTCTCTGCTTTCACCCATCACTCTCTCCCAACCTCCTGTGTGCGGCTGTTGTGTTCATGTGTGTATGTGATAGATCGTGCGTAAGGTTGTGCGCAGAGGGAAGGGTTCAGGTGAGGAGGGAGTTCAGGAGGTGTGCATGGAGAGTTCTCTGCAGGACGGCAACGAGCTGGAGGTTGATGCTGAGCAATTCATGAACTACGCCATCCTGGGCCGGGACAGCAGCAAGGTGGGATTCTGATCTGCAGGCAGCTCTCTGTTGCAACACCTGAGGCTCCCATTATAAGCCAAAGGGTGCAGGGGAGCAATGGACTGGGGCCGTGTTTGTTTGAAAGCAATGTTGTAGCTAGTTTACAGTAAACAGGGGACTCTGTGCTGCAGTGGAAGTCTCACCTCAGCGTGGTTTCCATCAACAGTCCTTAACTTAACCTGCATGAGCTTCACTATGAGGTACTGACATGCTGAGAGCACAGTTCGTGCTTGTGTACACTTAGCCCTGATTCATTGTTTGTCAGTCCTAAATCACTACAGAGGACAGAGTGAGGTGTGTGTTTGGTTAATTGTTTGAATGCTGACCCTCTGTAACATTAATCTCCACCTAAGTATTTCTGCTTATGTTCATCTACTGCATGCAAAAGGGAACAGATGAGGCCACTTTGCTCTGGTGCTGTTAATGCTACGGTTGAGATGCTCACAGTTCATCAGCCCACACAGGGTATCATCATTTTAGTCATCACTAAGCTGCACGTCCATCTCATATATTTGTTTCTTGCACATCAGTGACTGAATGAACCGACTGTGACTCCTTGCAGTGGTTATATTTTCCATTCTCTTCCCATCAGTTCTCAGTGAGTGAAACTTCTGTCTTTTTGCCATCATTAAAGTTTATAGTCCCACAACTGTGACTGTGTGCTGAATCACTCCAACCTACAGGACTCTCTAAATCAGAGCTGGGTCTAATATTATCTACGGTCATTCAATGTTTTTCTATTTTTACCTTCAGGAAAGAGCAGGGGATGGGCTTTACCACATCAAGATAATTCGGACTACCAGGGTGTACTCTGGTTGTGTAATTCTTAATTAGTTAATTGTCTTGTGTGGCTTAACCCCATCCATCCAGCTGATCAAAAATGTATTTGCAAATATTTTTGACGCTACTCTTAATCCCAACTACTGTAGATGTTTCTGATGCCATTTTATCTTCAACTGCCGCCCATCTCTTAAGTCCTTGCTTGACTGTTTATCATAATTTCTTTCTTTCCCCCCCCTCTTTCTTCTTCCTCTTTCTTTCACACATTTGTCTCTTACATTTCTGTTACCTCACCTCTGTTTTGTTTTTACTGTTTTTCTGTCTCTTCTCTCCCTTACTTACATTCCCTCAACCACATGTTCTGCTCCTGTCATCCCGCCTCTTCTAAATCTTCACACCTTTTTCTGCCGTCAACTCCCTCTCCCTCCCTCCACCCCGATGTAGCCCGATACTGTGGATGTGAAGAAAGGTGCTCAGATAGTGAAATGTGCCAGTCTGCGGAGAGTTAAGCAGTGAGGCAGACTGAGCGCTGCGTCCCTGCAGGTACGGGACTGACCCACAGTGCCTCGTCTGACCTGTGGGCTAGACCATTTAATCCAGTCTCTCTGGATTAAATGCATTTGAATGTACCTTTAATTCAATACTAATGATATGAGGCTGGCACAGCAAAATGACGATTAAATAATCAGTTTAACTAATAGCCTATCTTAAATAACAATGACTCTCAAAGAAGAAGAAAAAGCATTACAGCATAAAAGTATAATAAAAGAACATCAATTAATCCCACATTTTAATTAATGACACCATGATGTGTGTCAAATACATCATTTTTACACAGTGGGTTTCAGTCAGTATTTTGCAGGTAGTATGACCTGACATAACCCTTTTTAGAGAGATGCTTTTAAGAGAGTTTTACTTCAGTTTTTACAAATTTAATTATTTTTCACAACCTGAATATATACATGAATTTGCAACTGCTTTGACAGGTTCATTGCAGATGTATGGAGTTATATTTGTGAATAACTCAATGTATTGTTTTTGTGTTTGCTCAAATTAGTCTTTAAATTATCTTTTTAGTTTCAGTGATTTCTCCCATTCAAAATGTCAAACCCTGTATTCAAAAATAAAACACAGATATAATTCCATATGCCTGATGATGCAAATATATTATTAAAACTGCAGTAGAATCTACCAGGTCATTTGGTTTCTTCATGCATGTTGTGACAAGCTGGAAAAGGGTTGGCACAATGTGCGCTGAGCAAAACAACCAACCGAGAAGGAGCTTGTAAAGTGAGAGCTCTCAAGGTCAAAGCTGCAAAGCCAGTTGTCCAGAGAATTGAAATCTGGAGCCACTGTGGTGTGTGTGTTTGGGTGGGCGTACGTGTGTGTGTGTGTGTGTGACTTGCCCTTTCTAACGTAAAGGCCATGACATTCCTGCAATTACTGATATTTCAAGTACCTTACGACTGAATGTTAAACCACTTTTGCCAACCATTTTTGCTTGAAAGCTTCCGCAGAACTAATGTGCTCTTGGTAGTTTTAGAATAACTGAGTAAAATAAGAAAAGAACCTGTGTGTTATATTAGGATCAACATATGGGCAATTTAAAGATGGACATTGTAGCCAAGGCTATTTTATCTGAGATTCAAAAATACTCATAGTTCCACTGACTTACTGCAGCTTGCATGCCACCTGCTGTGAACTTTATTTATGAGGTTTTGCTCTGCTCTGTTGTACGACAGCAAGACAAATGTGTGGCTTGTCCTGAATCAGCATGTTTCCCTCTCTTTGCAGAGTTCTCCGCAGGATTCAACCCCTTCACCAAAACCATCCTACATGGACACATGACCAGCAGCAGCTGACAGGAGGAACAACACATAAAAAAGGCAGACAGACAGAAATGAATGGCAACAGACACCAACCTAAATGACCACCACAGCGGCAATGCCGTCTATCAGCACGCACCTGAAGAGATGGATATTATGGATTTACTTGTAGTTTTTA
>OMNW01012966.1:26609-36752 GCA_900303245.1 Selene dorsalis | reverse complement strand
AGGTGAAGTTCTGTTGCCAGGACATGGGAACCCTTGGTTTGGCTGCTGCTCCTGTCAAACCATGCTAATGATACCTCTGATGTCTGACATGGATTGCTGCAGCTCTGGTCCCAAGCTCATCAATAGGTTTAACTGGTTTGGATGATCCTTATCACCAGAGAAGCTGCAAGACTCCTTCAGTTCACATACTACCTGAGAAAGGCGACATGTTCACTGCATGAACTTGAATAGATCAGTCTCCTCGGTGGTTTTTTCACCCACAGCTCCACTGGAAATTTGTCTGAATTTTTCCAAGCTCAATTTCATGTAATGGTTTCAGTGAAACTGCACACAACCAGCTTCTGTGGCTAGAATCACATACCATGTTCTGCTTTTCCAAGTAAGTCACTGTGAGAAAACAATGATGCACATTCAAATTCAGTATGTGAAGTTATCCTCATTACCTCCACAGGCGGACATCTTGACATAGGAGAAGAAAATACTATGGCATCAGCAAACTTCTCCTCTGACCAGAAATCATCTATCCTAAGTTATTTTGGGGGGTTGTTTGCCTTTATTATGAAAGTGGGGGAGACAGAGACTGTGACAGACACTAAGAGAGACAGGGATAGTGGGACAGAGAGTGGGGGTGACATAAGATGCAAGAAATTCAGTGCTTGTTAGCCTGGGTGATCAGATGATAGGGGAACGCTCACATCAGTTAACAAGAGATTTGATCAGATCTTTTTAGATCTTTTCCAACTATAATTTTTTAACCAGATGAAGGATTTCAGAGACAGTCAAAAAACTGTAATGTGCTGTTTCCACTAAACTGTGTGAGTGAACCACTGATTTTTACAGTATTTATCTACCTGTTTTAATGCCTGGTCCGTTTGTGATGGAAGAGACGACACGCTGGCAATTGGGTAATTCAGCTGTTGCTAAAAACTTGCTACTCACCAATGATTTGGTTTCAGCTTATTGTTTGTCTATGGCTAAAATTAGGCTCTAATTTCTGATGTCTGTCACACATGGTTAGTTCATGGACTGTTGGAAAGTTGAAAATCCCAATGATCCTTACTGTTTTAAGCTTATATAATAATTGGTGTATTTTAACACACACCCAAACACACACATACATATAATCTGTGTGCTTGGTCATCATCTCTCACCTTGGTAATGTAGTACACACACTGCTGAAAGCCCAGCATGATGACCTCCTCCAAAACTGCCATAGTTTCCTCGCTGGCTGAACGGACACATGACAAATGGTGCTCCAACATGGCTGCAAAGGAAACACACACAAATATAAACACCTACTGTATCTATAACAGATATAGGTGTCAAGTTTCTCCACAAGAAATATATCCATCCATTTATCCATTCATACATTTATATCCATTTTACAAAGCAGGGTATTTCAGATGTCCTTCACTGGGGATCCAGAGGAGTTCCCAGGCCAGATGGGATAATCCCTTCAATGAGGTCTAGGTCAATGCCAGGATCTTCTCAGAGCTGGATGTGGCCAGAAAAAATTCAAAGCAAGACGCCCAGCAGACCTGACAGGGAGGAATAAGGATTTCCTAAACTTCTCAATCCTGCACTGCAGTGACATGAGATGTTGGCTTTGCTGTAGCTGCTTCTCTGACCTGCCAAAATCTTGTCATTGATATCCATAAGATGCAGTGCATGTGTATCTCCACAGCAGCCACAAATGGGTGAAGGTAAGAATGTAGATTGACTGATAAATCAAGAACTTTGCAATCCGGCTCAGCTCCATCCTCTCCACAATAGTCCAGTATTGCTGACACTACAACAACCCTACTTAACTTGGGGCAAAACCTCACCCCTCACCCCAAGGGAGTAGTCTTTGTGTTCTGGCTTGAATGTGCTGGCTCTCATCCTCGCCACTTGACACTCGAATACAAACCACCATGAACCATCATGATGAATTCAACAGAGCCACATCATCTGAAGAGAACAGGGATGTGGTTCCGACATACTCCTCACCTTGGCTGCAACTTCTGACACATAATAGTAGAGTCCAACAGTTACTGAAAACCTGTTGTGACACCAAGAATATGAACACAGCTCTCACTTATCCATGAATAATGCAGCTGGTTATGTGTGGACCGGATGATTCCTAACAATGGCTCCAGTACTCTTCACAGTACTGTTCACTAAGGAAGGAGGTATGCCCTCTTCAAGACCCTGTTCAGCACAGAATCCACACTGCACTCCTGGGATCCAAGGCTCAGCAACTGGACAAACCTTCCTTTCTAAGGTGTTCTGGTTGTACAATCATAAAACATCTCACAACACCTCCAGGTTTCTCCATCACTGACCAGCAGACACATACAGAGTTCCCAAAAGGGCCACTTTCCAGGACATCACGCAGAGCATCTAAGAGCATCAAATACACTGAGCTGCTGTGCAGCGCATAAGCTGCTTATCAGTTGGAATATTAAACATCTTTCATGTTTGATTCAAAGAGTTGAAAAAAAGTGTTTTGGGGTATTAAAAAAACGGTTCCTAGGTCAGAAGTTCTACTTCAAAATATCAAACATCTTGGTGACCCATATCTGACAATAACAAGAACTGGGGCTAAATAATGCCCTGTCAGAACGCTCTTTATTTTAAAGAGGGAAACATTCAGGACTGAACTAAAATGGGTTACTTACCTATGCTTTCTGCCACCTTGCTTTCATCATCCTCCCTTTCTTCACTCTCCTCCTGACCCTGCTCCACTCTGGTTCTCCACTCCAGAATAAGAGGTAGCTGGTACTGGATGAACTGCAGCAGTTCAAGACTGTTAGACATCCACACCACCAGAGGGCGGAGTCCTGAAATTACCTCATACAGTCCTAGAGGCTGGAGGTCCTCTGAATCTGACTCTTCACCGCTGAGACTGTGGGACATGATGAAAGATCTGCAGTGGACAGTAATGTAAAAGACTGTTGAAGAAAACAGTTAAGTGCACTTACGCCTCAGGTTGAGCTGCAGCCAGATCCTTAGTGTGATCCTGCAAGGAAAGAAACATGTGATAATATAATGATAACGACTCAGGTGTGTTTCCACTAATTGATCTGTTGTGCTTACATCACTGCTGACCAGACCTGGAGCTTGAGCTTAAAACCTGTACAATCATCTGATCTGGTGTGAATGATTAAACAATTTCACACTGACCAAACAGCTAGATGTTATACAACAGGTTCTTTGACCAGTGGGAAAGGGATTCAACACGTTTGCTTGATCCATTGTCAACTGTCTCCTACAGCAGGGGAGGGATCCTGACTGTTCTATATCATAACTCACCCACATGGCTCTCTGAATGCCACTGGCAGTGAGCAGCAGGAGCCTGCGCAGGTCTGAGGTGTGAAGACATGAGGAAGAGTACTGAACACACATGCACAGCAGAAACGCTGTAGTCAGCATTGGTCTGTCTTTGACTCTGCTACTTCCCAAAGCGATGATCTCCCTTACGACGACATCCTCATCCTCTGAGTCATAGTTCAGAGTAAGGCTGTCACCCTCAGGTGACTGTAAAAGTGGGAAGCCTCTGTCCAGGGGCTCTTGGCTGCTTTGGCTCTGGAGGTCAGTGCAGGGTGAGATGCAGGTGCTGCAGAGGATCTTGTCTGTAGAGGGGCCTGTTTTAGCAGTCGAAATGTTGTGATGCAGCATCCAGGGGACAGCAGACAAGCTGCGCTCAGGGACACCACTGTCCACCTCCTTCATTCCCAAGAAACACGAACAACATTGCATTCAGAAAACAAACTTCAGATCATCGAGAAAGATACCTGATATCTGTCAGATAATGTGTGAATGGTCTCCATTGCAGCGTCTCACCTTGCAATTCAAAGCGACAGGATCCTTGAAAAGAAACAGGTACCGTTGTCCCAGTCCAATGACATCACCCGGACTAAGCTGCACTTCCTCTTTCAGGAGTTTACCATTCCTCGTGACCACGGCACCCTGACAGGGACAGAGCACGGTCAGACTGTTGTCACCACGGCGATGGAAGCAGCAATGTCTCTGAAGGATATCGGTGGCAAACAGGAGAATGTCGGCCTTTGAATGGTCTTCAGGATCACCTCTCTGTCCAATTACAGTCTCTGGCCCCACAAGTAAGTAGATGAGGAAGTCCTGTGTGGAGAAAGTTACCACATCAACTGAACTGCTCTTCTACATAAACAGTGGTGGTAAACACGAAGTAGCTGTATTTACTTGTCTGCTGGACTCAAACAAGATTAATATAATTCTACCCTTTGCAGTCGACTCAATATCCCAAAATGCATTGTGAACAGCAGTGTACAACCCATGGTCAGTAACAAAACGACCATGTACCACCTGAATGTGAATAGAGACAAGTGAATGAGTGAGAGTCAGATTTCCCTCCCTATAGCAGTCACCTGAATGCCACATCCACCTGCTTATTCATTATCAACCACCTGAGCTAACCTGCCCACTCACACATGTTTCTTATCTCCCTAATCCACTTCTTGGTGCTTATGTCACTTCTTTTTCCCACTCATCTTACATTATGTCAGCCTGGGCCTCATGATTTTATCCACAGTTCCTGTATTGAACATGGCTGAGTGTCTCTATTATGCTCCATCCTATGTTTCCCCACCCATGTAGTGCCATCTGACCAAGCTACAAAAGCTATGCATTTCCCACTGCATTAATATAGTATATACAAATGTTGGAGAAGTTAAAGAAAAATGAGGCAATAAAAGAGGCAAATAAAGTTTCCACTCTTAGATTCAAATCAATCCTTTCTTCTTTTTTATCACTTAATTTTTATGTAGTGTAATGTTCAAGGTCAAAGGCCAGTCATTATACCTTTATATCTGTGTTATACCTGTGAATTTTAAATTCATATAATTTAATAAACATTTCTTACAATGAAAAGGAAGTTCAACTTTCTATGTAGAACTTTCTACCACAATAAAATATATGTGATAATATTGGGTAAATTAATCCCAAATCTATTGGGTTGTCATAGTTTTAAGCACCACTGATTATAAAGTGACTGAAATTAAATGAGCTAAGTACAGTGGTCTAAGAAATGTGCCAACAGACAAAACATGTCATCAAACAATACGGTATAATAATCTGTATTTGTTCTAAAGGGTCAATCCTGCATAATACATATTTTCAGTTTTAATACTTAAGAACATTAATTGGTATTACATAACTGAAGGATTAAATTATTGTCTTAACTGTGAGTTAAGTCACTTGTCATAAGGAATAGAAAAAGACAAAACCTGAAGTGAGACTATATTTTGTTCAGTCAGTCTCTGACGAAGAGCAGGAAATCAGAGACTGATTATTAGCAGCTACATAACAACAGAGCATTAGTGATTTGTTCCACAGTCTGATCATGTGGATGTATTAGACTTACAGTTCTGTCTGAGTCGGATTAAACAAAGAGTGTTTTAGAAATCTCACAGAGAGAGAACAATGAGCAGGATTATTATGTTTGACGTTACCTGTGTAATGCTCAGTTTCCAACTGGACAGATTTAACTGAACACTGTGTGGGTGTGTGTGTGTGTGTGTGTGTGTGTGTATGCATGTGTGCGTGCGTGTGTGTGCAATCAGTCAGGAAGCAGGGCCTGGTTTGTCTTTTTCTGTTTCCTCATCAGTGTTTTGACAGTTATCTTTTTCTGTTTTCTTTGTGACCTCTGTTGTAATGATTCTCTCTCAGTGTGTGTTGGCACTGGGACAACAGGCTGTTACAGCCAGACACACTCTGGACACTCAGTGTGGGGCATCATGCATTATGTTACTCCCTTCATGTATTTGAATTTAATACAACAAAAATGTGGACAAGAAGACAGAATCAGCTTGTACAAGGTGTATCTCCACCTTGTTTCATCACATTACAACAATCTATTGAAACAGTGATTCTGAGATATTCACACAGCGGTAGCAGCAGGTCTCTTGTTTCTAGCTGATGACTGTCAGTTTTAAAGGATGAGCTTATTGAATTAATGTTAAAGTTTGTCTGTATCAGGAGTTGACAAGTTTTGAAATGAAAACACTACAATTCTTTTATATAAAAATGGACAGTTACATGCTGAAAAACAAATAAAATATGCAATGCTAACTGTTCTGATACATCTGCTGGCATGATTCTGACTGAAACTCAAACATGACGCTGAGTCTCTCTGATGTTTCCTCCTCTGACCATCTCGATGCTCTCTGCTACCCGGGCGGGGCATAAGAGCTATGTACAGTTTTTATTTTGCATGCGTGAAAAACAGGTTGAACAAATTATGAATGATAGAGAATTTTTACAGAATTTGAAACGTGGGAGAAACTTCAATGCTATAGTTATGAAAGACTGAGGCTAGCACATGACTCCTGACAAAAGATTAGCAACTAAAGAAAAGAATGTTATGGTATCAGTCAGTATTGACAAGGATCATGTCCTGTTCTAACACAGCCATGTTTGATTAACATGCTTTTTTAATGATGTGTTAAATGTGAATTTTAAATACAAATCTATTATGGTGTCTGCATTGGCTGGAATTAGTGTGAGTTTCCTACATAGTTGATAACTGGCCAAAACTGAAACTATACATAATATTTGTTTTCCTCCTGCAGGCAGTGAGCTAGTTAGCAGTTGCAAAAGACGAAGACACAGTCTAATCTGTTCCTTGCACTTTTTGCTGTTGAGTTTTGGTTTTGGAAAACAGTGCACCACCCTACACATTCTATAAATACACAGTATCAGTATCCCAGCAGCCATATGCACACCAGTTGACAGACAGGTTTTAGAGTGGGTTGGTGGAGCAGTGTGTGTGAATAAGATACCTGTGAGGAGCTGCAGCCCTGCAGCAGCAGCAGGTATGGACAGTCATGAGGAGGGTGAATGGCATACTGTGTGGTGTTCTCGTTGCGGCTCTCCTCCTCCCTCTGTGACTCCTCTCCTTCCCACTCGCCTTTTGGCCTTGGCAGACAGAGGGTCTCTGTTTTGGCCTGGAACTCGTGGTGGGGGGTTTCCAGGCTCTCAATATAATTCTGTGCTGGGCTTGTTTTGGGGGGCCTGCAGCTCTGTGGTGACCTTTGATCCGGACTCTCGCTTCCATCCTTCACATTTTTATCATGATCTGTGTCCTGTTTGGTCTCTGTGTCCGAATCTAAGAGGTCCATCTCACTTTTGCTCCTCCACAGCTTGTGGCTTTGCCCCACTGTCCTGTGTATGAGTGTGGAGGTCACTCTAGAGCGGCTTTTCTGCAGTTTACGAGCCTGGGCATTGATACCTGACAAAGACACAAATAAACAAATTAAAGCTGTTTGCAAATTTGAGAATTCAGGTTTAAGATTCAAGAGGCTTTTTGTCACATACACAGCAAAAAAACAACACTGCGTGTTTTCTTGTAAACAACAATATTAACAAGAATAAAAACATATTAAAAAAATGTAGATTATAAATTTAGAATATAAAATATAAAGGTGCAGGAGAAGCTAGGTAACCGGAGCTTACAAAGGTAGAGCCTACAGTAACAGTCAAGAGATTGTTGATGTATTGTTCAGTAGTCTGATGGCCTGTGGGTAGAATCACATTTTAGCAACACCGTAGTAAGCACATAAAGGTATGTGTTGACAGGGCAACACCAGTTTTTTTTCCTGAGGTACAGCAGGGTGTATGTGTGTGTGTATTTGTCATTTAAACAGCATGTGTTTAGAAAAGCCCCACACTGAGCTCAGGAAAGCAGAGCTCAGTGGAAAGAAAGACAGAGCTCATGAAAATAAAAAAAAAAGCTCATCCACACAGCAGGCATCCGCAAACTGGCACTGATAGAGGCTATCACAGGCTGCACACAAAACAGGACACACTCTCACACCATGAACACAGCTGTGTCAACCTCACCCAGGGCCTCCAGCAGAAATGTTGATGGGACCACTGCTCATTACTAGAGCCTGTAGTGTCTGTGTGAAGCCTCTGTGGAAAGTTTCTAGTATTTTTCTGTTGCTTCTTTCTTTGTAAATATCAGTGAAGAGGACATGTTAGACCACTTACTTTAAACAGTGAAGGGTGTGTCACTGGAACAAATTTAATTAAATCACTGGATGTCTATAATAGTGATTAAAGTTCAAGTTTCTCAGACCACTGTACTGGCAGTGACGATGAAACATCAGTCCAAATCTGTCACAGAAATTGAAAAGAACAAACAAAAAGAAATTGTGGCCCTATTAAAATCCAGTTCGGTCTGTGTGGCTTGGATGATTTTCACTGGAAAATCAGTGTGCCAACAAACCACATTTGTACTGAGAGAGCTCTAAAAGCAAATTTAATACTGACAATACTGACTCTATTTCATGGTAAGAACTCCACCCTCAACCAGGCAGACACTCTACCAGCAGTGATGGTGTCTTTGTCTTTGGATATCTTCTCCTCCACTGAGCGCTTCTTCTGGATCTCGAACCGTCTTGCCAGGCCCTCTCTGGGTTTCCACAGCGACTGCAGGAGCAGGGGCTTCTCATTGTCGCCGACAACTCTGAACCCCTCCATCCTCCACTGATTTTCACCGATGGAGCCGATGGCATCACAGAGAACATAGGACTCTGCTTCCTCCTTGCCCAGGCCATACCTGAATGACACAGTGAGGTTAGATAATTAATCAAATTAATTTAGCAATGAAAAGGCATCTTTTGCCTATCTTGAATTTGAAGACCATGGATGACTACTCTAAACCATAGCCCCTAAAGCTGAGCTACTGAGCTGACTGAGTCACTTAAACACCCTGAAAAATATATTTCCCAGCTTAAAGCCCCTACAAAGAACTTTCATTTTGTGTTGATTTTGGCGACCCCTGTGGACAAAAGCGGTAGTGTTTTGCTACAATGAAGACTGCATTTCCCATGAGTTCTAGCACATATCGTCGTAAAGACTCTTATCTGTCTCGTGTGTGCCGTCTCCGGTCTGAGCGCCGTAAATGGTTTTTTTTCTGGTGGACTGACCCAACCACTGCCTCCCAAAGGTAAAGAGTGACACTTTTTAGAAATAGCTTATCTTCTCACCGATGGCCTCATTCGCTATTGTAGGTCATACAGAGACATCAGCAGAAACCAAAGACTTCTGCGTATTCCGTTTAAAGTACTGTGTAGGAGCTTTAATCTTACATCCACAGGGTAATTGTTCATTTATCTGTTCATATTTGCCAAATTCATATCAGAAATTGTATTTATTATTTTCTCTTCCTGTAAAATGATTTCAGACATTTGATGACTCGTCCTGAACTGTAGGCCGTTCCTAATTTTGTGTCCAGTTAAAATTGTTTCTTAAAATCAAAAGTCCCTCCCCTTTAATATAAATCCTGCCAGTCACTATCACAACCTCCGAGCTGTAATGAGTAGACTTTGTTTTTTGACTGATGCACTACCTCCAGCATTCCCTGTTACTGCTGCTAACTCTGTGGAGCATCATGAATCTGCATCTCTCCCCTGCTATCATAACTGCCACCTTCAGCTCTAGCCTCAAACAGTCTGCATGGTCTCAGTCCATAACTGTTTTCATCATTGCCTCCCTGTTTCATCTCCATCTGTCTCATCACCAACGTCTGCAGGTGTGTGTGAAGGTGAGGGAGAGAAGTCCTCCACAGTAGCAGACAATCCCACAGGTGCTGCTGAACTTACATTCACAATGCAATTGGCTACTGTAGACAGTAATCAATATCTGTGATATATCCCTCTTTTAAGGTTTGTGTTTTTACCCAACCTAACTGCATAATATTCTGACACCACATCACAGACACAACATGGCCCTCAATTCTCTCCAATTCTAACTCAAAACACACAATTTTGACATTAGTTGACTCATTTGAAAGCAGCACACAACAGACCAAATGGACCCAAATCAGTGTAGTTGGAGTCCAATAGCTCATGGAAGCTAATGCCAGCTGATGTTTGCAGAATTGAGATAGATACTGTGTAACTGGCCTTTCTCAGATAATTACTACTTCACATTAAAAAAAAGCTGTGATTTCAGTTCTATCCATCTACATTTAAAGATAAAGTTATCCTTATTTCAAGTTATATTTTCAGGCAGAGAGAGAGCAAAATGGACAAAGAAGAGGATACACACACCCACCAGTCAGTCAAAGACACTATGCCTTTAATCATATAGAACGATAAGCTTAAATCAAAGTGTCCT
>OMNW01012966.1:9421-26537 GCA_900303245.1 Selene dorsalis | reverse complement strand
TTTCCAATATTCTGTCAAAGCATTGCTCTGAACAATTATTAAGGCCACAGTCAGTTATATTTATTATAAAGCTACGAATACCGGTGACTGTAAAACACTTTAAAGGAGAAGTTCTGTTTCTGGCAACTTAGGCCTTATTTCTAGCATAAAATATGTTTCAGACGCTGTTTAGATCCATTCAGGATCTGCATATATCCATATAATGGGAGTGATGGAGCATCGTCAATGCAGCCTCGAAATAAGACATTATCTGCCACGAAACTCGTTCGTTTCACCAATATTTTGTTATGAATCTCCAGTACTATTCCCTGAGAGTACGGAGCGATTCGGAGTTGCCTTGTTATTGTCATCCGGGGTTTTTATTGGGGGTTTTTACTGACCTAACTACCATACAGTCTATGCTAACTACTTTGATGACGTCACTGCCGTAGGCCACTGTGACCCCTGTAAAAAACCATGGATGACAATAACAAGGCAACTCCGAACGACTCCCAACTCACGGGGGAATAGTACTGGTGATTCATAACATAATATTGGTGAAGTGAATGAGTTTCGCAGCAGATAATGTCTTATTTAGAGGCTGCATTGTCGATGCCCCAACAACTCCCATTATATGAATATACGTGGATCTTGAATGGATCTAAATATTGTCTAAAGGACTCCAAGTTACGGGTGAGTAAATGAACGTATTTAATGCTAGAAATAATGTCCAGGTTGCAAAAAACGCAACTTCTCTTTAATATGCAAACATTAGCTCAAACACAGCTGACTCACTGGGAGGTTCTTTTAAGCTGTTTCCCATGCTAATCAAGATTAAATCTAACCATAATATTCAGATAAATAATAAAGGGCTGTATTTCTAGCCCATTATTAATGACCTACTGATCTAAATGTCACTGCTGCCATGTGAGTTTTCACTGAGAAAAGAGAAAATGATTCACTGTTTCCTCTACAAGTTGAACAGTTGTATTGAATGTTCCATTATGTTTTTTGGCCAACAGCTGACAGACTCTCCCTGTGGAGAGACCGCTTCTGAGCCGTGGCCGACACTGACTGCCTCTTATGCAGATCTGTGGTTGCTCCAGACCTTTCAGAACTACTAAATGAACTGGTATGTACACACACATACACTGCGCACATTGTACTGTAATTACAAAAAACTTTGTTCATATAAAAAATATACTAATCACAACAACATGAGAATGCTATCCTCTTATCAACTGCCAAACTTTTGTCAATCAAAGGCACTTCTGCAGAGAACACGTGAATGAACTCACATCTCACCCTAGACACACATGGACAGATTCAACAAAATACATATGGCAGGCAGACACACACGCACACACAGATGACACAGTCTTACCGTTCCAGGGCCTCTTTGACCAGCTCTTTTGCGCTGGACTGTGTGGTGGCCAGGATGCTCTTGTAGTGAGCTCCTTCACAGATTTCATTTCCAAAGATCTTCAGGATTCCTGGAGCAGTTATCTGATTGGACAGCTCAGACGGGTCATCGGCAATCAAAGGCTCTGCAGAGATCACTGTGTACCATGACAGATCAGAAATGTTTTAATGCTGGTATTGGATGTGGTTCATGAGCAAAACAGATAGACACTTACATACAGGTATTTGAGTGATTAACAGAGACTAATCAGTGGCAAACCATGAGTATATAAACATGTAACTCAGGTTAACCTACTAATTTTCACCCCTTTTCCTGCTAAGTGTTCTTAAACACTTCCTGTTAGAGTGAGCTGAAGCCATTTGGTAAGTAAAAAAAACAAAAACACACACACACAATCACAGACCTAAGCATCTCATCCCCATGTTAGACTAACCAGCATCGATTTGGAACAAGGGTGCCAGTGGCTGAATTGAACTCAAACTAAACAGCAAAGCAACATTGCATTATTATATGAATACTGAAATATGAAATCATCTTCTGCACAATTCAACTGTTCAGTTCATTTTTCAGTTTTACGGAATCCATGAAAAAACAGTGCAGTTAACAGTCATTAGAATCAAAGAATTTTATTCCAAGTTGGCTACTGTCACAGATTGTCCTTGTCAGGTTCTGGTCCTCTTGGACCTGTTTTCCTAACTGTGACTTCTCCTGGTCCCCTGGTTCAGTATCTTCCCTGGTTGGTCACACCAGGGTCCACCATTTTCCTCCATTTCTTAGTGTTGCAGTGGATCCATACCTTCCACATCGCCTGCAATTCTGGCATTTATGGAACCCTCATGCTGCTCAAGTGGCATTTGTGAAGAGCAATTATGGCACTAGAAAAACTTAGTATTGGTATTGTCTCAGATAGAGGACCTCAGTTCATTTCACAAGTTTGGAAAGAGTTTTTTCTACCCTAAAAACTGACTGCAAGGGCAAACAAGGATTTGAAGCCTGCACCAGAGTTTTAATTTTCTGCCTGGACTAACTTTGGGCCGGGATAGTTCCCCCGTCCACTTGGCCAGGGTTGGGCTGGTTTTGAGGTCAGATAAAGCAGGAGCAGCAGACAACAGGCAGTCTTCACAGCTGGCCCAACAACAGAGCACATAACAGGAGAGCAGCTCTGAAAGTGAAACTTGCCTTGTGAATTTCTTACTTTTGCATGGCACAGATTGTTGTGTCAGCAGCAGCAGCAGTAGTAGTAGTAGTAGTAGTGGTGGTGGCGGTTTACTCATCCTCAATATCTATTCATTTCAATTCAGATTTTCCAGTCCAGTCTTTCTTTAAAAATACTGTTTCCTTCCCTGAATACTGTCTCCACATTTAATAAAACTTGTAATTGTCCTCTACTTGCACATGATCACAAAGGCCCAGTGTTTTCCTGTGATGTAGAGTGGAGTGTTAAGGTTGTATAATGAATATATGATAATTCACCTGTCACTTTATAAACACACTCAGCTATGGTGACCTAATTAATGAGTGAGGCATGCTAATCTTTACTCTGCCTAGAAACAACAACAACAACAAAAGCATTAAAAAGAATTAAAACTCCAACAGGATCATATTGTTATGTTTTGGGCAGCAACACTTTCTAAATCAAACTCTCTTGGAAGAGGATGATCATTCAACCTAAATCATATGTTGCAATTTATGTGTAGAAACATTTGAATGTTATGCTATGCATTCAGCAGATCATTGAACATCATTTTGACTGCCCCTCCTCCTTCACCAATCCTTCAAACTACACATTGTGATGCAGATTTCATGTTATAATACAATTTTAGAGCATGAAACAAGTTATTTTCCTCCAGAACCACAAAACATAATGATTCATTAATGTAAAATATATATCATCAACAGCCTTATACTTATATCCTTCAGTGACAACAAAATACTGGTACACTTAAGGAGAAGAGTAAAGACAATGTGACGTACTGCTGCCTTTCCTTGTGTGGATGGACAGTGATGACCTGAGACCTGCCGTCAGAGCCATGGAGCCTGAGCTGGAGGTGGAGGTGGAGCCACGGAGGAAGACACTTGAGAGGCGATTGGTATGGCGACGGATAGTGCTCTTGTTGGGCAATTTGATGGATGCTCCCTCAGCGGACCTGATGGAGGATAAGCTGCCAGTGGATGAAGCTGATCTGATCAAAAAAGGAAAGTCCTCAATCAAGACCTGTCCTCAAGGAGTTCCTTTGAGCAAGACACAGAATCCCTATACAGATCTCAATATTCAAATAACCTAAGGAGAACTGAGCTCAGAATTGCGAATGATGCAAGAGCAGAGGATGAAGTGAAGTTTAGTTGCAGGGAAAAAAAGCATGACCACCACTTAACTATAAGATGTTGTGTATGTGTCATTAATCACAGATCTCTCACTACACTACAGTACAGTGTATACATACATATATCTGTCCCCAACAGAGAGCCATCCAGTCTGACTCAGTTTCCCTCAGTGCATAAGTGAAATAACGAAGTCTTGCTAACAGAGACCAAGTTGGTAAGCTTCTTATCTTTGGTTCAAAGGTTCTCTGCAGTGAGGCTACCACATAGATGTTTAAAAACTTTTGATCAAGGATATTAATGAAAATATTTAACCTTTATAATGGAATGATGAAGATGAGAGTATGAAGGTACATGAATGGATTGCCAGTGGTGTAGTACCTTTACTGGTTGTTGAACAAATACATAAATATGTATGTTGTTATTGTCACATGTATTCCCTCTCTTCCTCACACTGGACTCATTGGGGTTTTTTTCACCCCAATTAATTTATTCATAAAAGAAGGTAACACGTTCTCTATACAGAAGAAATACAAAAGGTCTATTTCCTAATGAGTCATTGTATCTCTCACAGAACTAATTTATAGACAATGTTAATCGTCCATCTGTTGACACTCACTGCTGAGAACCATCACTGATCTTCCTCCCCAGCTTCACAAAGCGTCTCCTCGGAGAAGCTGAAGGTAAGCTCGGTGGTCTCGGTGGAAGAGAAGTCAACTCCTTCATCTGGTTCATTCCTGCCTGCTCCACCTGGATGTGCCCGTTTAGAGTTAGAATTCCTGTTAATGGAGATAGGGCGCTCGTACGTGTCCCATCTGCAAGTCATACACCCCAAATCGCTTTGCTTCATTCCTGGGATGTTTCATCCAGGACAGGCGAACGGACAGAGCCGTCCAGCTGCTGTTCGATTATATGCACTCCGGAACAGGCGCGGCAGATGTTTACAGCCCCCATCCAGCTGCTGTATCCACACTGTTCTGCTCAGCTTTTCCTCACAGCTCACACTGTGTTTGACAGATGGGCTAAATAACGCGACAGGCAAGTGTGTAGCGACATCTAGGCCTAACTTCCATCACATGTAGGCGTAAGTTTCCAATTCATAACGGATGAGAAGGCTGCGCAGCGCAACTGCATACCCCGCCCAACCTAACTACAACTTGTAACTTCTTTTTTAAACTAGTCTCTCATTGATTCGATGGGGATCGGAGGGGCGGCAGAGAAATGGTCCTCTATGAACCGAGTGAACCTCAGGGCCGAACAATGGTGTGTTCATGACTCCATCTTCTGGCCGCGCACAGATCGCATGAGAGAGATCTGTAGCTATAGGCCTGTTGGAATGATGGAATTCAGTGATCACACAATGTCGAGGCTGACCTCACCCTTTATGAATCACTCAGCAGTGTTCTCATTAACTTTTGGTTTCATGTATGTAGCAGCTGCAACCCATGTTTTTAATTCGAGGATTCATCATTACCGTACATTATAGATATACATATACATATACATACATTATCCTTAATGCTAGCTCATTATAAGAATGCTTATATTAGGCTTCTACCATAGGCTCTAGTGGTAAAACCTGAATTTACATTCACATGGCTGCTAATGCCATAAACGCTGCTACTTTGTAAATCTAATTAGGGTTCTAATCCTGAAGGGGAAGAACCCTATTGGTTTTGCTCAGGTTTTTCAGGTTATTATTTGTTGTCTGCCAGTTGGGCTCAAATTCCTGTGACCTGGAATGGGCCAGAAACATGAAACTTGGCCCCGTGACTGGAAATGATCTACTTTCCAAGAAATATGAGCCTCATTGGCCAGATGGTGGCGCTGTAATTAAGGCTCAAAAATGCAATTTTGGGAAGCCCACGCCCTGCAGAGCATGAGCCCAACTGGCTTGAAATTTAACACACAAGTCTAGTTCAATGTGATCTACAAAAAAGCCACTTGGACTATAAAATTCTTTTGAGATTTTAACTCTGTCAACACCAAACTTAGTGGTAGGCTATACAGCGTTCGGGGAATAAATTCTATATTTCAATTCTAAATTAGCCAGATCAGGCAAAAAACATGGCCACAAACAACCAATATATCTTCGCAAAGGCTGCAGCTTAGAAATTATTGGCCATAGCTCCTTAATCCTTTGCCCAGTCATCGTAAAACTTGGTAGCTCCCTTCACCCATAGGGTGCACCACAAATGCCACAAATGTGTAGGCTGTCTGAAAGCCCATTGGACAGAATTTCACCAAAATTGGTGTGCATGGTCTGGGGGCAAGTATTAACCAATAAGTTGTGTGCCATTTCTGATTCGTGTGGCCTATTCATCATTATCTGCCACTGTATGCCTTTTCTTAATTTGTTGTGAGCTGGTATGACCTAGAGACACAAAACTTGGCACCACAACTACAAATGATGTCCAGATACATCACAAAAAATATAATCCGATTCGGCCTAATGGTGATGCCATAACAAAGTTTGAACGGCTATCCCTGCCACACCATAAGTCCAGCTCCATGTGCTCTACAAAAAAGGCCACATAAAAGACCATAAAGGCCACAATTATGGATGTTATCATCATAAGTCATCATCTTAGTAGATATCTTCAGAACAGGACTACGAATATGCTTACCAAAACATTTTGAGCCTTACCCATAGGGTCATAGGGTCGTGTATCTGAAAAGCTTTCAGGGCTAGAGACGTCATTGGCTAGAGTGGGAGAGGGTCTAGAGCAGGCATGTCACATCAATTCCACAAAGGGCCGTGTTGGTTTATTCCAACCAACCAAGAACACACTGTTTGACCAATCAACTGCTGAAGACTGAGATCAGTTGATTAACTGAGTCAGGTCTGGTGTGCTGCTGCTTGGTTGAAACAAAAACCTGCAGCCACACGGCCCTTTGTGGAATCGGTTTGACATCCCTGGTCTAGAGGTAGAACCCTGTTGATTTTGCTCAGTGTTGCTAGAATATTTTATACAAATTAACTTAAAGGCTCTTTTTTATCTTGTAGTATTTTAGTTTGTTATTTATTGTTACAATACAATAATATAATACAATACACTAAGTACTGCATCTCGTTCCTTATATTTCATGGTGTGAATGACAAGATCTATCTATCTGTGTTAGAACAAACACTGATACGACTGCTGCTGTTCCTGCTAATTGACACTAATGCCATGGCCATATCTACCACTTGACAACTAGGTGTCAGGCTTTCCCCATGAAAATACCAAGTATGAGTTTGAGCTGTCTTCTAAGAGCAATGAAATAAATGTAACAGTTACCATGATTAGCAGCAACAGCATCCTGTTTTGTCTCATTTACAAATTAAGTGTTTTTTTTAACTTATTAAATTATCCTCAAGGATTTTTGATGAATTCATTTCTCAGTTTTTTGTCTCCTGCATACACCTGTAAGCAGTGAGTGAGCCACAGAGCTATCCTGGTCCAGCATGTAAAGACAGATGGGCTTACAGGTAATGGGGCGGAGCTTTTCTGTATATCCCTTACTTGCATAATGTGACACCACTGATACATGAGGACCTGTGACAGCTCCTGCAGTGTAAATACATCACAGGTCTTCCCTCACATGGCACTAGCTCACTCTACAGGTCCTCTGCTTTTTTTTTTTTATCTCCACTGTAGCAGAGAGGATATCCAACTAACTGTGAAGCATCAATCTGTAGCCCAAGGTCAACCCTTCCTGGAACGTATAGAGAACAGAAGAGCTTAGGGTGTGGTAATCAGATTCTCCATTGTGAGATCCTCTACAACAGGAGGAGTGGAGACTTAGCGAAGCCTTAGAGCTAAGTGCCTGTGTGGCCTATAAGAAAGGCAAGGCAAAGGTCTATTTGTATAGCACAATTCATACAGTGGGGAAACTCAAAATGTTTTATGGAGCAATAAAATATAACACTTTAATTAATATAAGCTTTGCAATACATGAGAGAGAAAACATAGGTCAAATTAATTATGAAATGTAATTTTTAAAAAAAGAATATTAAAATAACAATACATGTATAATATGGTCTATATTTTACACCTTTGAAAATGAAGCAATGCCCACTCTCAATGCAGCACATTTATTTCCTGTTGGAAATGTGACTATGCAGTTCAGACCAGGAGTGCTCTCTGTAATATGAATGTATATGTATATGTAATAACATGAATGTGTTCATCAGGTACTGACTGCTACTCCTGCTCCGCATCACATATTCCATATTCTTGTACCTTATAACCACGTAACATAAACAGTGATATATCTTATATACACATGGACACACAGAACATAGACATGTTACATTTTGGTACCATTCACAATCCTTTTTCCCACAGGTTACATAAGTACTCAATTGGAATAGCAAATAACATTAACTATGGAAATGCTCTCCTTCACTTTGTCTAATCACTAATATAACAGCTAGGCTAAGTATTGCACCAACTCAAAGTGTTTGGATGTGGGGAATGTGGACCCAAATGCAGACTCAGGCGGATAGTGTACAACAAAAGGCTTTTATTTAACAACGTGAAAAAACAAAAAGGGGTCTTCAAAGTGCAACAGAAAAGAACAAAGTAGCAATGAAAAGGGTCAACGGGCCTAAGTCCCAGACAAGAACAAGGGGTAACAAAGTTCAACGGAAAATAACAAAGTACAACACAAAAGACAGAGAAACCAAGAAACTCACTTAACCAGGGATATGGTCATGAAAACTCAGAGCTAGGACACGGCAGGGACTGGGACACAAGGAACAAATGCAGACAAACCGACAAAGGGAGATGCTGAGGTTAAATACAAGGTGCAATCAAGACAGGTGAAACACATTGGGGTAACAAACAGGGAGCACACAGGAAGACAAGACCCCGAACTTCAAAATAAAACAGGAAACAAGAACTCAACAGGGAGCAAAAGACAGACCCTAACACAAAGAACATAAACCATGAAAATAACCATCATTTATCCATATCTCGCTCAACTGTATGAAATTGTCTTTGTACTCTTTTACTACTGTTTTTAACCAGCATTTAATAAGAGATTTTTGTATTACTCTCACACTATCTCCACCAAAAGAACAACAAAAGCTTACAAACAAGAGTCCGCCAGCTCTGACATACTCATTTTAATAAAAGCACACTGTGCCACATCTACAACTGCATTGCCAGAGAAATGTAATGTTAACTGAATCAGTGCTGCTAAGGCTTGCTGATGTTCCCATGAACAGCAGATAAAACATATGTAGCCTTTTATAATGCACCCAAAGCAACGTAAAACTCTGTACATTTCTTAGCTCCCTATGTTTCATTGGTCTTAAGCTGAGTTCACTTTTGTGCACCGCAGTATGTAAACTTGGTATTTTGAGTTTTATCTGGTTGAGATTACAGAACATTTTGAAGCTTGGTATCTCGGAACTCTTTATCTCAGTCAGATATGACCTTACAGAAACACAGACTCCACCAGAAGAACAGAGGAAGGAAACGGTATGCAAGGAAATTCACTTGCAAGCTGCATCAGTCAGCAATCTCACCAGCCAATGAGTGAAGCAGTAACATTTGAGCTGTAAGTTTACACACAAGTAGTTTGGTCATGTAATTTGACCGCATCATAGGGCAGTGCTTTTTGTACTATGTTGTCATAGAAAACACTAAGCACATAAAGTAACACACTGAAATATTTATGTGACAAATGAAACAATCCTACCTATTATAGTATTATGTCAGGGACTTTAGTCAACAAACAGCTGCTGCTTGGACTTTTATTCCTCTGCAAATGACATTGGCAGTTGCCCCCACGGGCAAAAAATAAATAAATAAATAAATAATTGGAGCCTACGGCAACTGACTGTCAAAATACAGGATGTCTCATTCTCCCCCATCTCCCTCAACACTGTCCACTGTCCAAAGCAAACAACCCCTGCGTCAATGTTGAGAAGACAAAGGAAGTAATTTTTTGATTTTTTGTGCACGTCCAACCTGCTTCTCCCACCGGTGTTGTGTTAGATCCCGGTTCTCCATGGGGCTGTGTCTCCCCTACTGTTTACCACAGAGCTCTGTCCCGTTTGAAAGGTGAAGGAAGCCCGAAAGAAGTTACCTCCAAGACGTATAATGTGTATTATAGAAGAGAAACACACATTTCGGGAGCTCTGACTTCATCATCAGAACAGACATGTCCTGTGATTTTCAGCCTCCTTTCATATTTATTTAATAGAGGTGTCAGGTGTCAGGATGTGTTTTTTAAAAATGAGTTTTGTTTTTGCTCACCAGCCTCAGCTCCCCACTAGACCAGTTTTTAATTCATTTTAAGTTTGATACACTCCAGCCATTCTTGCCATTACAATGATAGGAACCTCTTTCGGTACAAATGTGTTTTTTTATGAGAAGCAAGTGGGTCAGTTAGGTTCTAGAGATGTTGTGACAACAGCTGCACGGGGGGGGGGCAATGTGATTTCTTTACATGGGGTCTGAAATTTCTGGCAGTGCCCCTGCCAAAGTGTGCTGGCCTCAGCATCCCAGGCCTGATGTCTGTCTATAGGTGGTGGTGTGTCTTCACATCCTTCATTGTGAGGCACTGAAACTGCTGTGACAAGGAGGCTCTGAAGAGTGTGGTCATATCTGCCCAAAAAATCATATTTTCCTCCCCTCAGGAAGAAGGTGTGGCATATTTCAGAATAGTCAATGGGTCATGTGACTATAGTTGTTCAGGTATAGGAGAAGGGTGCAGTGCACATGCACCAGAGATAAGAGCAGAGTGGGAGGCTGTTACCTGCCATTGTTGGTTAGCCTACTAAGCTAAATTAAAGCTCAATGTTAAATACAGTACTGTGAGCTGCCAACACAGAAGTCTGAGGAGCATCAGAGACAGGACGTCACAGCTGAAGTCCAGCTTCTTTCTATGTTTAGGATGACAATAAATGAACCTCAAACCTTAATGTTGCATTCAAGTCACTTCAGAGTTGTTGTAATTTTGGATTTCTAACTTATGGAAAAAAAAAAAAAAAAAAGTTCATTCCAGTTAGTCGTAGAATAGATTTTACTGTTCACTTTTAAAGCTCACATTGGACTGGCTCCAAGGTAAAAAATTTTTAGGCCACTTCTTACAGACCCCCTCCGATGAAAATCACGTTTTTCATGTTGTTCACATGTTCGTGTGGCATTTTTCTGATGCTAGAGGACATATCAGCAGAAGCACAAAATTGCGTTTCTGAGTATTTCTGCCTTCAAATTGCAGTGAAGCAATGGCAGACCCTAATGAGCAGGTTCAGGCAGACTGGGGTTGCTGCGTCACAAACCCCGCCCTGCACCGCCCCGCTCGGACCCTGAGTGCTGTAGCGGAGGGGCTGCAAGCTAGTGTGAAGACCTCTCCGCCCACCACTCAGAGGCACATTGCACAGGTTTCGTGATTTTGGCTAAAAACTTCATAATCACAATTTAAAGACCACTGAGAATGCTTTAAAATAGCTAAAAAGGAGGACTGGAGTGGGTCTTTAAAACCCACGGTTACAGACCTGCTTGTATTTGATGTTATCTACTTATTGTCTTTCTATTATCCTTTATTCTTAATCTTGTTGTATTTCTTATTACTTTCGCTTGTTTTAGTTTCCTGGAACAGTTGTCTGACACTGGCATTGTCACATAAGGAATATCCCAGCATGAAGTCAGGCCTCACTAACTTCCAATGCAGAGTAGTTACCATATGTGGATGCACTTTGCTGCTATGTGATCCACACAGTGAACCTGAGAGGATCCAATTAGCTGTTAATGTGTTATTGCATTCAAACTCAGGGAACTCAGCATCTGCATCTGGCTCATTCATCACTGTACCCCAGATTATGATTGTTTGTGTTGACCTTTCCCCAGCTGGAACTGTCTCCTGTTTTCACAACCTGGGAGTGAAACAGACAGATGAGTGTTTACTTAGAATTGCAGTTGTAACAGACTTTAAAGATGACTTTGTGAGTGATGAGAAATAACAACCCTCAGGTTTAACATAGTTTGACCTGGTTTAATCATCCAGATTGCACTGTGATGTGTTGTGTCATTATTTCATTTATATCAATTATTTGTTGTTTTTGCTTTTCGGTCAGTGGCTCCAACTTATCATCACCACTTCCTTAACAATGAAAATACATGCATTAAAAATAAATGAATATTAATAATATATAGAGATTATTTAAATAATAATAACGAAGGCAATAATAAGAGTTAGGGAATTACAATATATCAAGAAAGTGAGAAATAAAGAAAGAAAAGTCCGGATCGGTGGGTTTGAAGAAGTGACTTGAAGATGAATATTGACATCCAGGGCACGTTTACACTGTGAAGTGACAGCATGACTAGGCTGTATATGTTAGTGAGTCATGTTCTGTCATGAGAGAGAAAGAGGAAGAGAGAGAGGGAGAGGAAGGGGGAAAGGGAGGGAGGGGGCGGGTCCAATAAGTATCAGCCCTGCCTCCTTCACTATATTCTATAATCCTCCGCAGGCTCCGGGTGACTTGTCCTCCGCTTCGCCCCAGAACAGAGCGGAAGAAGCGGACTGTTCGCCGTGACGAGGTCGGTCAGCGCTAACCGACTGTGAGGGGGGGCGCCGGCGTCGAAACCAAGGCGACTTCGCGAGAGCTCAGGGCCTACTGCCGGTTTGGCATGTGACTACTAACGAGCGTCTTTTCACGGAGAAGGCTCGGGAGGAAAGCTGGTGTAAAAGAGAGGGCTCCACCTTCAGAGGAGGTACAGAGCTCCCGCCACGACACAGATGGAGTGGCTGTGCGGACCGCAGCTGCCCTTCTGGGTGAGTACGAGCCCGGTCCTCGTCGACGATATGTCATACGTTGTGTGTGTGTGTGTGTGTGTGTGTGTGTGTGAATGTGTGCGTGTGTGTCACACGATACTAAAACTGTCCTTGTGTGAACTTTGCGTTTTGTCTGAAAAACAATGCAGTTACATGCAGTTATTCAGTATGAGTGTTTTACACAAAGAGAAGATAAAGTGTGAAGCTGAAGTGAATGGAGTGACTTGAGTCAGCAGCTGTACCTCACACACCAGCAAGTTCATATTTGTATGGAACAGTGAGTCACTATATACAAAACCCAGAGGAAGCAATTACTACGGTTTACAGTTTATACTGTTGCTTAACTCCTGGACAGTGAGGGGGCAGTTAGATGTATATGCAAACACACTGCATGCATGAACCTGGCCTATTACAGTTGCTCATGTTTTTTTCTGAAATGACTGCTCTTGCTCTTGATCTTCCCCCTCCTCTTCCTCCTCTACCTTTTAGTTCATTCTTTCTTAAAAACCTTCAACATGTAACGACCTGTGACCTCAGACCTGTTTTATGCCTGTTTGATCACTTCGTCAGCAAATTGTGTAAACAGTTTTGAGTTGAAGTGTTTGAACCTGTGTTTACCATTATGCATCAGGAGTGCATGACAGTGCACAAAGTGTTCTTGCAAATGAAATTGTGTTCAGACATTTTCAATAGGACATTTGTAACTTGTGTAAACAACTTAAAATTGTTTCAGTAACTTGGTTCAGGCCACTGAGGATTTGGTTCAGACAATGGAATTTAGTGTTTTGGCAATTCAGAAAAACTGTAACACAACACAACCTCTATAAGTGTGAGCATCATGAATATCACAGGAGACTACGGCAGAACACACAAACATATTAAATCCCAGTGGGAATATTGTGGAGGTGTTTCTTTTTCCACAACAGTATTTGTTTTTTTTTAATAATTCATTTTCATTCAAAAATAAACACCAAAAACAAGGACAAACTAAAGAAAAGAAAAATCCACAGCAGTTCTGATGGCAGCAGCACTGTTACTACACTGTTTAAAATGTATGAACATTCATAAGAAAATTGTGTACAAGCATAATTAATGATTTTACAGTGTATAATTACTATGTCTGTCGTTTTATACACAAACAAATGAAATACATATCACTGAATGATAGAGGATGGTATATATAATATCAATAGTATCCTTTTTAAAGGGTACATCTGGAAATGTTCATTTTTGAAATAATAATGTGGATTTAAACCTGAAGGGATAAATATTAGACATTGCACATAACTCAGTTACAGGTCTGTTTTTGGTGTTAGGGTTAGTTGTGTGTTTTTCCACAGCAGCACCTGAAGCAGACGCATACATGTTTTATCTTGAACCTGGATGTTGATAATTATTTGACATTTGTGTCACTGCGGAAGCAGAGTTGTCACGATACCAAAATGAGTACCCACAATACTATACCAGACAAAATACCACGGTTCTGGGTATTACTGCGATACTGCAGCCTTTTTTATTATAATTATTTTTATGAACTGCAATGTATTTACACAAGTTATCATTACTTATTAAATACTTATAATATTGTTTGGTGCATGATTAACATAAATTAAATGAATTACCCTACTGGTGAGGTAAAAGAGAAATAGACTGAAACTAGGGATGCAAGTTATTGATTAATTTATTAATCATTAGTTGGTTGACCTTGTCAATCGATTAAAGGAGAAGTTCCGTTTTTTGCAACCTGGACCTTATTTCTAGCATAAAATACGCTCATGTACTCACCCAAACAACTTTGGTGTAACTTGGAGTCCTTCGGAAGATATTTAGATCCACTCGCGATCTACGTATATCCATATAACGGGAGTTGTTGGGGCAACGATGCAGCGTCTAAATAAGACATAATCTGCTGTGAAACTCCTTCATTTCACCAATATGTTGTTATGAATCACCACCTTGTCATCTGGGGTTTTTTTACACGGCTTTTCACTGTGTTGGTCTTATTATGAATCTCCAGCTCTATTCCCCCGTGAGCTCGGAGCTCGGACCCGGGGTTTTTTACAGGGCTTTTCACTGACCTACGACCTCGACGATGTCACTTCCGTGCCACTGCCGAAGTCGTAGGTCAGAGCTCACGGGGGAATAGTGCTGGTGATTCATAACAACATATTGGTGAAATGAAGGAGTTTCACAGCAGATAATGTCTTATTTAGACGCTGCATCGTTGCCCCAACAACTCCCGTTATATGGATATACGTAGATCGCGAGTGGATCTAAATATCTTCTGAAGGACTCCAAGTTACACCAAAGTTGTTCGGGTGAGTAAATGAACGTATTTTATGCTAGAAATAAGGTCCAGGTTGCAAAAAACGAAACTTCTCCTTTAACAATTAATTGATAAGCAGCGATTTTCCTGAGAACCTGCATTTCCCTCGGTAAAGGGTCTATAACATAAAAAGCTGAACATGGTTCTACACTAACATTTGTTAGTTTACTTAGGAGCACAATGAGAAAAGTAGCACGTGTGGCTCCGCTTCACGCGAATAACAGCGAAGCGGAGCCAGTTTACTTTTGGCGCTGATGTTAAGTGATTGCATCATTCACACCAGCAGCGCCGCGGCTTGTGCCCTGCAGCAATCCTTTCAGCATCTGGTCTATTTTGTGTGCGAGCTGTGAGCGATCGTGTCCAGCTGGGCAGGAAGTGAAACAAAGAAACAAGAATGCGGTCAATTTTCATAATAAAATGATTTTCAAAATAAAACACTGCGACTGGCAAGTGCAATGTAATGTGCGCGTTTATACATTGTCAGTATCTAAACAGAGAGGCTATATAGAGCACGAGAGAGATGAACACACACACACAGCTAGGGGGCAGAAGCTTGTTGACCGGCGCGGAGAAATGCGTGTCTGAACGGAAGGGCTCCAGCTAACGCATGATTTTCGCAGCGCTTCCGCGGCCGGTGTGTCCCTGGGGTCAGTGTGTAGTCATGCTTTTTTTTCTCCACTATAAAAACGGAATGTCCTTACTTACTCAGGCTATCCACTGTAAAGTTTCATCAGTTTAGTCAGTTTGTATTAAAAGAAGAGATGCCAAAAGAAAGCCTAACCGCGTTGCATTGTTTAGTCCAAAACAATCTTCTACTATGGTGATCCAGTCTTTTTTTCAAGTGTTCAATTATCACCACCTGTGGCATGTGAGAGTGTATTTTCATACACTTACTTAGTTACACTAATGAATAAAAGAAGATGATATGATAATAATATATAGATAAGCTATATGTTCGTGGCTATGGCACAACCCCACCCACCACCACCATCTAAGCTTGGTATTTTAGCGATCGTACATGCCTGAGGCCAATATACAACATGTAACATGTAACAGTTGTGTTGTTGCCTCTTTTCACTGACAGCTCCTCTCTCTTAGTGTGCTGCACACACTCTGAATCCCGCTATATTACACCAGTAACAGGCAAACAGCCGATCATTAAGCAGCTGTGTAGTTTGGTTGCAGCATCGTTGTCATGTGGGTTTGTTTACAACAGAGCAGTGTGTAGTGAAAAGCCAGGAGGAGAGTAGAGGCAGCCCTCTATGTAGTGGAAACTGGCACCGGTAGTATAGTAATCCACGGTAGTAAGGTCGTGGTATAGTGGGAACCGTGAAGATTTGGCACTGCGGGGTACCGTGGGTATCCCGCAAGTCTATGTGGAGCACAATGCTGTCCTGGTGCGGCACTGGAAAAACCTCCTCAGTCACTTCTTTAGGATTGTATGGAGCTCAGAGAAACATGAAGTTGTTTATGTTGTTACAATGAATTTGTATTTATAAGGAGCAGATGCTGATGGTTCTGAACTAAGATCAGTATTCTCCTGTATTTTAGCTCCGTTCTGGATTCCACCATCTCCTGAGAAAGACATGTCTAACCTGCTCTGTTTTTAGCTGGTTGGCTCTCCTCTAGAGTCTGTCTCCATCAGGAAGAGTGTGAAATGAGATGAGAGCAACGAGAATCCGACCAGTAAACTACACCTACAAGCAGGTATAAACAGGGCCCAAGCCTGCCACACCACTTGCTCTGGTTCAAGTCGGTCTTACAGTTGTGTTTTTGGTGAAATGCAAAACCTTTATCAGCATTGTCTAGAGATTCTGTCTGCCAGGTTGCACGCCAGTTGGATTTGAGGCCCAGGTTTCTGACTGAGATACATGCAGGGGCCTGTATCAGCCCTCAGAGTTTCACTGCATCATTGCTTACAGTTTATCCTGCTGTTTGACCTTTACTGTTGGAAAAATAGGAATAATAATCAAAATCTGAATGGAATCAATAGGAATTTAACTTCTTACATAGTGCCTTGTATGCGTGGTCCCCAGCTCCATCAGGCTCGGACCCCTTATTAACAGGACATAAAACCAAAACATGTCTTAAAAATGCAGCATTGGGTTGTTTGTTTAGTGACACTGAGAGCTCAACACTGCAACTTATAAGATATACAAACAGACAAAACCCATCAAAAACACATGGGCAGCAATTACTCACAACACAACCAATCACACAAACACGCTACAAAGAGCACACACAGAAAAGTTTTTGGTGAGTGGGTATAAAAAAGTGATAAATCCGGCTAT
>OMNW01012950.1:13080-41246 GCA_900303245.1 Selene dorsalis | reverse complement strand
GGTACGAACATTTCAAACGATCAGAGAGAACTGTACCAGGAGCAGTTTGGTGATCAGCAGTGCATTTAATAGATGGGGGTGGTATCTGACAGTAATATTCTCAGCTATCAGGATGTACCCCCAGGTCAGCTATACAGGTGATACAAGTCAGGATAAAACTCAAGCATGTGGGAGCCTCGAATTTAAGAGTCTAATATGATAGACATAACACAAAGGAAGGAGCACTGTCAGAAGTACTGTACAGTATATGTAGCAGATACACAGGCAGGTGATTTATACACAACAGCTGGCAGAGACCATACGTGACCTTACTGTGGAAGTTACTGTGGAAGTTACCTGGAGCTGAGCTTGTTGCAAACCTGGACTTCCTGCAGCAAATCGGGCCCGAGTGGTGTTTTGTGTTACTGTCGCTCTGCTCTGTGATTCCACCCTGTGGTCACCTGGTCTGGACTTTAAAGTCAGCGGGTTCAATTAGTCCAAACATGATCATGTCAGCCTCTCCTGTGCATCCCTGAATAAAGAAGCAGCGGACCAGAGGTTGTAGAGCATAAAGTAGCTGTCTAATACAGTTTAAGGATGGTGATCATCTGGACTTGTTTGAAATATTTGGCATCATATAAAGCTGCTGACAGAGTAGGGCCAGCCCCCCAACCAATCAGGAACCCCCAGACCAAAATAGATTTGATTGTTCAAAGACACTGGGAGCTGTAGGCTTTTCAGGCTGCTGCATACAGAGACATAGAGAAACACTGTGATCGCCCCAAACACACAGACCTTTTCTTTACTGATAGCTGAATGGGAAAACACAATTTCCTTTAAAAAAATATTATGATGTTTATTATGATAAATATTATTATGACAGATAAGGCTACACAAATATACACGTCGTAACCTCATATATGATATATAACGTTTTCCACCGCTCCATGGATTGCTTTCTCACAGGCTTTGTTGAAAACAAATGCACATGGCCAGGAGGAGGGTTAGTAAAACAGAGGAAAAGCGACCGGACTTGCATAGTTCCCCTTTAAGTGATTCACAATCCAAGATGGCTGCTCTGCATCAACAGTGAGTAAACACCATACATATGCTGGACCTCCCGTGTTGTTATGGCTTGAACAGGCTGCTTACACAGACTGTGAGACTAAAACAAAGACTTCCTAAGGCCGTCCATGAGTAAAAAACAACTTCTGGTTTCACATCGTGTCAAATTATTTGACATTGTGTTGACCGGTCCATCCACCACAACCTTCTGCTGACGAGGACTTTGTCTCTCTTTTTACTACGTAACTGCACTTTTCCCTTTGCTACCATCATAATTACAACAAGCACTATATGTCGCCTAGCAACAGGATGTATCTATAAGTGGTAATAAGCTGCTGCACAGATGACCTTTGGGCTCCTTTTGACAGGAAGACAGTCAGTATTTACTTGCGGATCTTGTTCGCACAGTTAAAAATGAAGAAGCTTTCCTTGGGCAGAACTGTGGGACCACATTCATCATTTAACCTCTGCTCTGACATGGCTGAAGTTCTCCACTCTGCAGCTTGAAGTGAGGCTGTTTACTTCCTGCTTATTTCAGGTGCAAACTGCCAGCTATCAATGTTTGATGCAGCCTGCTCCTCTCTGTGGACTACAAACTCAAAGACCAAACAGACTGAATATGTGCCTACACATTTCATCAAGAAAGTGAAATTAGTCTTTGAACAGAATCAGATATCCAATGCTGCTTGTTTATTCACTTTAACTAATGATGCGAGGGGCTGCGGGCCTGGACCTCTGCACCGGCTGCTCCCACTGAGCATTTGGCCGCACTTCACAACACACTTCAGAGACTGCCTCACTTTAGAAAAGAAACTCCCAGCCACAGCAGATTATTCCCTATTATTTCCTCAAAGAGAATATAATATCAGCTGTGTGGCATCTTGCAAAGGGTAAAGTCATCTTTGTTAGTGGAAGCTCTCACTGCTCAGTCTGATTCATGTGCGACAGGTCCTTTTCCGTCCTCTCTTAATTGTGTCCTTGGGCCCTGGTTGTGCCCCGCTGGGTAATGAGAAGTAATACATGGGTTTGATGTTATCATTTCATGATATGAGGCAGCTTTATCATCTGCAGATATTGCTTTTATGGTAATTAAAAGTTTACATCGGGGCTTTTCTCAGCAGGCGCCCCTCTCCCCCCAACACCCTCCTTTCCCAGTCCTTTATCAAATGCTCTCAGTTCACTTCAAAATACTGTGCTGTTATCATTAAGGCATACTGGAATATATACATATATTTCAAACCTTCAGATAGTGTCCATATGTTAAAAGGCCAAGCTTCACCAACATTAAACACTGAGTCCTGAGTCTAAATTTGTCCTCAGGCAGAAAGATGTTTTAAATGGTTGGATAGCTTGTTCACTCACTGACTTGTGACTAGCTGTGGTTGGCTTGGCTGGTGTGGATGTTATGGTTACAGTAACACAGAGTGTTCTGACAGCGGTGTACTGGACCTCTGTTGCCACGGTTATAATAATATCGTCATACTTTGGTTACCATTTGGTATGAAAACAAAATGTTCATTTTTGACAAATCAGCATAATTTGATACCCCTGTTAAGCAACTGACCAAATCATGTTTTTTCCACCTGAGAAATATCAGTAAACTAATATCAGCAGCCTAAAAAAACGAGCTAGAGATAATTACTCACACGTTCATATCCTCATGTATTGATCACTGCAACTCAGTGTTTTCTTCAGTTCATTTCAGTTCAACATCTTCATACTCAACTTCAAAGCCCTCCATGGTCAGGCTCCCCCCTTACGGCTCCCCCCTTACGTGGTTGAACTCCCACTCATCAGTTTGCTCCCCCAGATCTAAGCAAAATCGTGTTTTTTGCAACCTGGACCTGCAACCTCCAGCACTATTCCCCTGTGAGTTCAGAGCGATGTGGAGTTGCCTTGTTATTGTCATCCGGGGTTTTTTACAGGGTTTTTACTAACATCTTTAACTAACAATAACATACTAACAGCACGGCTCATTGACTCCATGCTCTGCAACGGTCGTCTACACGGAACTTACTACTGCTAATAACATGGTTAGTTTTTTCGTATTTCAAAATTGTCCAAACAAAATGGCTAGTTGGAAGAAGTTCAGCTTCCACAAGCAGAGCATGGAGCGAATGAGTGATGTCATTGAAGTAGTTGGGTTAGTAAAAACCCCGGATGACAATAACAAGGCAACTCCAAACCGCTCTGAACTCACAGGGGAATAGTACTGGAGGTTGCAGGTCCAGGTTGCAAAAAACACAACTTCTCCTTTAACCTCTGTCATTATGCTCGTAGCTTTACATCTTTGAATGTTGTCCCTGTCTTATATATGGTTGTGTCTGTGTATACAGTATCATAGTGTGTGTCTGTTTTGTGTGGACTGCTGAAACACCTTTTATATTTTCTCTTGTAAATCACTTTGTGACGTTTGTCTATGAAAAGTACTATATAAATAACCTTCACTATTATTACTAACTTCATTATATCCATCTGTGTATCCACCACAAAACCTGTCAATATGTTGATATCACATAGAGATAGACTTGCAAAATCAAATATATTATTAACACATGCAGTACATATATTCATATTATAAAAGATTTAAAAATCATCATATTCATTTTTAATATATGCACATATACAGATGTTACTTTCATGTATGTTATAAACCTATGTCCTTTATCCAGAGGATGTATGAATGTGATAACGATCCATCTCCTTGATGGTGATATAGTTAGCAACATATCTCATGTTACATATGTCATATGTCTTCTTGCCTGGCTGAAGCATCAGAGCAGCACAGTGAGAGACCTGCCCAGCTGCTGAATATTATGTAACTGAGTTAGAAGGTGACTCTGTCATAGAGCAGACTATCTACTTTATAAATAAAGAGATGACGTAATGTCCTTTTGTTTGTCAAAGTCCAGGTTTTATCTGCTCTGTGGTCAAAGTGAATCCTGTGTGATGGACGTAATCGGTTTAGAGATAAATCTGTGTCCCTGCACGTTTCCTCTCAGTCCACTCTGCTGGATGTAATCAGTTTAGAAAAGCATCTCTTTTCCCTAAATATTGATCTCAGCCCGTGACTCCAGGATCACATTCATGTTCGTTTAAATGCAACCAGCTACTAATCCATGGTAATTGAATCTACCAGCTGTGGACCACATTGTATTTACATAGGATCATTGTGTTTTCATCTGACAGAGGTTTTTCATATGAATATGGTAATTATGCTGCTGGTGAAATTAGTCATGCATGAGACATTTGCTTTGGGAAATAACTTGTGGGCCAACATAGTCACTCGGCCTCTTAACAGCCAACATTATGTTTGTCACAGAGCAGATACAATGACTTCTTGATCATGTTGTGACCCATTAAATGTATTTTTAATAAGCTTTAAATGTTATTTTAAAAAGTAAACATCCACATAGATGTTAAGATTAAAAAATAAAAGACTGAGCTGCATTTTTTCAGGCTAAGCTAAGTTTAACCCCCTGCATCTGCATCACAGAGTAAAATGAAAGCTTCCTCTGCTTTTGCTCCTGTGCCTCAGTAATTCTTTAAAACACGTCTCATCTGCCTCCGAAATCTGAAGCATGTTGTTTTTTACATGCGTGCCCTACTCAGCTATGCTTCACTCTGACCCCTGAAGAAAACTGGGCTGCCTTCAGAAACCTTATGGCCATGGTACATGTGGTTACCATGGAAATCACAACACTTTGTTTTATCAAATGGCTGCGAGGGATGACAAAAAAAAAACGCACGTGGGCGTCTGGCATGAAGGTTGTTGAATCAGGTTTTGATTTATTCACAGAGCCTCCTGTTGAGGAGATTTTTTGTCTCTTAAATGGAGACAAATTGCTCAGAATGCAGTCGTTGTGTGTGTCTTCCCAAGAGTCCGTCCTCTTCACGGACACGGCCGCCGCTTTCATTTCCTCTGAAAGCTGCAACATTAGATAAATTCATGAAAAAGCAGATGGCTGCCAGAGGCTTCCTGCCTGCAGTGCGCCGCATGTACACAGTCTATGCTGGAAGAGCCGGAGCCCCGTGCAGCAGTAAAGCCCCGGCCGTTTGTCTGCGCCTGTCAATAACACTTTTGTCTTCCTCGCCGAATAAAAAGAGAGCAATTGCTTTTGTTCGGCAGCCCGTTTGTTTTCTCGTTATCTGCGCCATGGCAGAGAAAGACTGGCACTGGCAAGAAAAATAGCAGCCTGCTATGAAGTCTATGTTAATTGACTATTGATGTTAAAAAGTGTCTCCTCTGTAGCCTGTGATGAGGCACGGCACACTCATCCACTGAGAAGAAGGCTGGTGTCAGTACGAAGTGAACTCAGATACTTGAAGGTCTGATGTATCGGTTCAGGACTGACCTGACAGCAGTTAAGGCTCAACAACATCAACGTTCATTAGCATTAAGACATTTTAATAAATGATATAAAGAGTAGAAGATATTGTTCCTGTTGAACAAACTCATACTTTGCTAAACTGAAGGAAAAATAAGAGTTAATTTGTTTGGTAAGCAGTGAGCAGACGGTTCAGACTCTCGGGCTAATAATAGATCTCTTATTCTGCTGTAGCACAATACACGTCTGATTCCCAGACAGAGACACAAGGTTAGACACAGCTTTGTTTTCTTTTTTTTGAATTACCATCTAATGTCTTGAACAGTGACGTACTATAATCATGGTGTACAACCCCCCCCAACATAATAAGACTGTTATACAATCATTATTCACCGTGAATCATTTTGTTCCAGGTAAATACCACATGAGAAGAAAAGAAATAAAAGGTCAGGAAGGATCTTTCTTTAGGAATCGTCATAGAAACCCGACAAAGCAATGCTATGTGTTATTGACTGGAGCGACCTGTTATACACACACATAATGTGTACAGTACTACAACACAAGCCTTCTGCTTTTTCTCCTCCTGTGGTTCAGTGTTGAATAAAATATGTACAGCATGCTGGGTAAGGACACTTCAGAGAGAGAGGCAGCAAAAATTAAATATAATTATATTCCCTGGTTATTACAAATACTCTGCATTTACTCTGCAAGCAACAGGCTCAGCAAAATAGAAAACGACAGAAAAAATTCAGGCCCCAAAGTATATATGACCAAACCAAGTGAGTTCATCTTAAGGACTGTATGAACACCACAGCTTCCTCAGTGTGGATCATGGGTTGGTTTAACAGAATGGTAAATAGTCAATGGACCTGCTCCTGAGACTGCAGCTGCAACAAGGCTCCATGTAGTGAGGCCCTGCCTGCACAGTAAGAAAGCAGAACATGGGACTTTACAAAGAGCATCAGGAGCTGACTGGACATCATGTGATACAGCTGCAGCAGTGGTTGGGTGGTAGAGAAAGAGTCATACTGCCAGTAACAGAAGGTGTGGTGGTCCTGCTTGAATAACACTGTCATGCACATGTGCTATTTACACATCTTTGCAATGAAAGACACGAGTGCTTCTGATGTGACACAAGATTATGTGTCAGATTATGTGGATCATCACATTTTATAAAGTGTTGTGTACTACTTATTATTTAGATTCTCTCTTTAAGACACGTTTCCACTGCTAGATTGATGATACACTCTACATTCACTCCACGCCCACAGACACTGTGACAGACTGCTTACATCACATCACTGCTTGCATGATCCGCAGTTACCACAACCTTAACCAGGATAAATCCAAAGCTCGTCACTTCTCCCCCAGCTTCATTTCACAAAGTCCCACATCTAAACCTGAGCGTCCCTGTGGTTGATGACATCATCCCTTACTGAAGTTAAATATCCTGATTCCTGATGTAACTCTGGACTTTATCCTCCGTTCTGACATACCAAAAAACATCTTTCTTCCTGAAAAACATTACTTCAGTCTTTCCAAATCTTTCATACAGACCGTCATGCCTGTGTTCAATCTACAGTTGATTACACGCTCCTCTTCCTGAGGATGAGGAATAGACCTCAGTATGTCCAACACTTGGCTGCAAGAATGACACATCTCCCTGAGGCTTGGTGCCTCCGTGTGTGTGTGTGTGTGTGTGTGTGTGTCTGTCTCTCAGTCATGTTGTGTTTTATCTTGTTTATGTTTCTCAGTGTCGTGAATGTAAAATGTTTGACCTTTGGTGGAGTTATCAGACTCCTCTTACTCCCCCCTCTGTCTTTAAACAAATGAAACCATTTGTCTCTCTCTCTCTCTCTCACACACACACACACGTAAATCAGGCTGACTGTATGGATTGATGTTAAACTCTGGGGTCAAATATACAATATTCATTCATCACAGCAACAACAATTGTGCAAGTGGAGCCACAGGGGTTCAGAGGCTCTTCCCTCAGGGAATCACTCTCTTGCTGTAGTGACCAACTCATTCATCCTATGCACAACCATCACACACTCACACACTCATCAACAGTCATCAGCTTCAATCAAAGATAAGATGGCGGCAGCATGTTGTGAGTGCTAATGGGTCTGTAGAGTAGATATTCCCTGATCAATACACCGCTCAATGTCCTATTGGTATTCCACGCTCCGTGTGGTTGTTGTGTTGATGAAGATGCTCATCTGAGAAAGCAAACACATGTTCTGTGGGGCATTAATGAGAATTTGTTTTTGAGGAGTGTAATTGCAGTTGGTTGCTTGGTCAAGGTAAACTGCTGCATCACACACATACAGATTGGTCTGTGTCTCTCTGAGGATCCACTTGCAGCGGACAAAATGATTTTGCATTGTCAACATCCATGTGTGTCCACCGTGTTTACACAGACGAGGGCTCAGGCTTTTATGGAGTCTGTGGTCGTGGGTTTGAAACAGTCCCGTGGAACTCCTCTTCTCGACGAAGGCCAGAGCCGACACCACGCATTGCTATGCGCACAGCGCTCCTCGGTTTTTAATTAATTTAAACTGCATTGGAACGCGGGGTGCATTCAAACCCGGGCCAAACCACAGCCCCTCACCTCCTCCCTCTGTCATCGGGGCAAGAATGATGCAATTTGTGCAATTTTATGATCCACTGAACGCAATTACTGGACCTGTCAGTGTTTTGGGGCGTCTTTTGTCTGTGATGTATGCACTGTGCAGACTCAGCCCCTGATAGACTGTTTACATACTCTGTCTCTCTGCCACATGCAGGCAGGCCGAGGTCTGTGCTGATGCATATCCTTTAAGTGATTAGGAGGATGGTACATTTTAGCTATGCATGGAAATATATTCCATGTACCGTGCAAGCTGGTGCTGGTTATGTGTGAGAGCACGCCTCCTCTTTCTTGATGATTGGTTGCTGTGTTTTCATATTAGTGGAGATGGTGCTGGAGCCAGTGGAGCTGATGCCAGATAATTTATAGCTTAAAAACAGTTATACTCAGTACAGCAGTGCTTTGATGTGGGCTGAACTGTGTCTGTGTCTGTGTGTCCTTATGTCCCAATGCATGCTAGGATAAGCAGCGGTGTCCCCACATCCCTGGAAAGATTAAGTAGTTACTTTGACAGTATATAACTTGCAGTAAGAAGTGTCAGACTAACCACCTATAGGGACCTGAGGCAAAAATTTCTCACAGGTCCCTGCTCACCAGGAACCATCGACCCTACTCCTACAGTCTGATGTGGTTCAGTTAGTTAGTGGAGACATTGGCCCCCATTTATCAAACATGCGTAGGATCAGGTGTAAATATCAGCATGCACCAGGTGTCACGTGTGATTTACAAAAGCTGTGTACGTGGTGGACTTTGGTGTAAAACTGGCGTGGTGTTGATAAAACTGGTGTCTGAAAATGACTGTAATTTAAATGGCACGTTCCGATATAGTCCTGCTTTAGAGGCCTCGTCCTGCCCACTTTATGACATGAAGACGGCCAAGAAGAGGGACTTCACTGACCTTACCACATTCAGCAGCAAATTATCTGAACATTAATAGAGTGATAGTTTTTGAGATTGACAAGCGTCATCATTGGTGGATGGAGGTTCCAGACGCATGTACTGTATCCTATGTGTACGATCAGGCGCATTGATCATGATCTCATGAAATGCTCTTTTAATCACAGTTTGCTGAACATCAGTGTTTGGGAAATTATAATCACGGCCGCGAACACGACTTTATAACCGTCAGCACTGATCTCCCACTGGCTGGTCCCAGTGGCCAAAAAATCCTATGTGTAGGTCACCTGCACCTGAACAGGTAGATCACCAGACCGGCTTGTCTCCCTCCTCAATCAAAGCTCCGGTTTGTTTGCTAAGTCTGTAAGAGGAACTATGCAGGATTTTTACCTTCATTAAACAGCTTCAGAGTAACTGTGATGGTTTCATAAATGACTTGTAACTTGTTACAGGGAGAATGGAGGCTCTCTGTCTTCCACCTGTGGCTCTTGGCTGAAAACCAACCTTGTAAGATCAGAGCCTCCGACCTGGTGTCCAGCTCTCGTCTCAGTGGCACCGCGACACAAACGCACCCCGTAACACATAATCTCTTGTTTATGATGGATAAGACTACACATATATACACATCGTAACATTCTATATGATAAATAACTTTATCCACCACTCTATTGATTGCTTTCTCGCCGGCTTCAGTGAAAGGAGGGTTAGTAACAGAGGAAAAGAGACCAGACTTGCATAGTTCCTCTTTAACACATGTAACCCATGTAGATTTCTTTGTGCTGTCAAAACGTCATCATTGTCTGTAGACTAGACTTGTCTCCCATTTATAGTCCACCATTTGTTCCACAGCCAGCGTCCCAACTACAAAATTCCCGGGCTGCTTTTTTGCCCCAGTCTGCCCCTGGCGTGCACCCATTTTTTTCATGTGGGTAGAATTGAATTGAATATTTGAATTGTGATCGTGATTTTGACTCTAAACGATCTTAAAACTAAGTGACTTGGGTATTTTGAAAAGCGCTATATAAATACAAGTTATTATTATTATTACTATTATTATTATAGTCAGGAGAAAAATGATTATTTTGTATTTTCTGTTTTACAAGTAAGCCTAGGGATTTTATTCTGAAGGAATCGCCTGCACAATTTTTTCCTCATAGAGGACCTATTGTACTCATTTTCAGGACCTTGAATTTGATGTTGGACTCATCCAGAGCAGCTACACACGATTGCCTGCACAGAAAGCTTTGTAGCTCTCTGGGACGCTGTACCTCTCACTGCATCACTTCCTTGTATTTCATGCATCCCACGAAAACGGTCTGTGTAATTAACTCCACCCCCCAGCCTTCGTCTATGTCCACCTCCTGCCAAGCCCACTCGGCTGTCATTGGTCACACTCCCGCCCACTTCCGAACGGCCACCGAGCCCCACTTTCTCATTTTGCTGGTGCACGAGTTGAGAGTAAACGGTGAACTTTACTAAACTTTGAAAATGTCAGCGTATGAAATACAGCTGAACATGTTGGATCCTGAATCTGATCCAGAGGTAGAGACTCATGAACAGAGGTTACTTCAAGTTTTCTCTGAATGGTACGTTAGCAAAGGGGGCGGGGCAGGCCTAGAGCATAGACCTCAGCATGGGCATGTAGGGGGGTCCAGCACACATTGACATCACTGGGACTTCAATGTTAAAAAAAGGAAGTAAAACACAGCGTGCAGAGCAGAGCCGTGCAAAACAGCTGGCAGGGCTCACCTCCAAATGCATAAACCTCATGATATGGCACTTCCATTTCCTCTAGAACCAGTATCCAGTACACCAGTATAAGTCTGAAAAGCTGGAAAAGCATAATAGGTCCCCTTTAATCAAGCAGCCTTAGAGGTGGAATGATAAATCTCTGGAGAACCCATTTACTCAGCACTTTTACTATTAAATTTTATTTTGAAATGTACTTCTGTGGTACAATCTCAAGATTGAATTGTAGTTCTTTTTGACCAGCAGCTTTAGTCAGACCTATAATAGGTCGATGTTTCAAAACGATTCTTGTAACGATTACATTTGATAATCATATTCTCTTTTGAAAACCTGTCAGACAGAGACAGTAACGTCTGCTTCGTTAGTTAGTTTGATCTGTTAGAATATGTCACCTGTTATTTAAGGCAGCTGAACAGATGGTACAGCAAGAACCTGTACATCCTCCTTTCCTCCTCCTCTCTCTGAAGTCATGGACACACTGTTTGATGAATTACTCAGAATCTTTATGGTAAATCTTCCACCTCATCATTGTAAACTGCATAAACCATATCAGGACAGAAGACGTACACATCACATGTAATGAATTATTAGCCAAGCTTTATTTGGCTCCTTTTTTAAAATGTTATTAACTGAGAACATTTCAGAGTCATTTATCAATCTGTCTTTTTTTTCCTTTTTCCTGTCACTGTCCCAACATATCAGTGGGCCCCTCAGCTCCTCTGGGAGCTGCTCTGCTATCACTTCATGACAGGCCTCCATCAAGCCTCCACCTGGCTCATTAAAGTCAGCCACCAGTGGACGGTTTACTTTGAGGCCACGGGCTAACAGTTCCTCTGAACCTCACAGTCCACACCATACCTGCTAAACCTTACTGAGACAGTGCTGTGGAACAGCGTTTGATGGGCAGGAGCATCCGTGCACACACAACCCATACACAACCGTACACACATGACCTGTCACTCAATCCCAGGAGTAGAGCTGACGGGATTAAACAGGAGAGCAGACTTCCCCAGCTGAATCCAATATCAGCAGATGGAGGAGGAGGAAGAGGATGGAGGGTGGGAGGCCACGGCTGTGTTTTCTGTAATTCCTCTTTTACTCGCTTTCACACAATCTGAGGTGTGAACACACTTGGAAACAGTGAGCCAAGGCAACCGCCAAGGGCTTCTGCCATTTCATATCCGCACCCATCTCTCTCCCTCTCTTTTTCTCTTTGGGAAAGTGGAGACAAGCCAAGGTGAGAGAAAATGGGATAATGAGGAGGTGGGAAATAGTCCGTTACTGGTCTACTGGGAAACTGAGAGAAAGAAACAGGAAGAGGAAAGAGAGTGAGATTAAATCTGACTTCAACTTTAACACCCGTTATATTTGTCTTTCTCATCCAAATACTATTTGTTGTCTCTAACATTCACAAAAAACTTCCTCCTACTGTCTGTCTTATAATAGAATAACTAATATCCCGAGAATCTCTTTTACTGTCTGATCTGATCTGATCTTCCTTGTTTGTTTGGTTTATACCTATACCAAATCTAATACAGTAATGTCCACTGTGATTGGACTTGCTGTGTGTATCATTCCTATTGCTTTTAATAATAATAATTAATGAGATTTATATAGCGCTTTTCAAGGACCCAAAGACGCTTTTACTCTTGTGCTGCCACTTTAGAACAGTTTTACTGTAATGTCATTCCTATAAGTTTGACAGACACTGGCCCAAACTGCTTCTTTATTCTAAAATAGCGCCACTCAGCTGCTGAGCTGACATACTTGGACAAAGTATCAACCTCTGGGACTGAAGAATGAAGCCAACACAAAAGTGTCAAAAACTGCAGTTCCTTTACTGACCACTAGAGTTTGTCTCCAATAGTGAGTCAGTCCACTTGAACTCCAATGTTAAATTGTTCAACTGGAGAGCAGAAATAAACATGTTTACGGCCTGGTACAACAAACAGGTTAGGTCTCTGGAGCATGAAAAATGTACGCAGGGTGATTTTTCATGTAGTTTTATATAGTTACGTTTTTTATATGTTTACATTTTATTAAGGCTTAAAGTTCTTCATAATTAAGAGTCTGTCACTATAAGTTACAAGTGACTGAGTGTATACTCATACACAAAGTTTCAGGAACAATAACCTTTGAATCAATAAACCATCACATCTGATTTTTAGAGGCTAGCTACAAAAAACGAGTTCCACACTGCTGACACCACGTGCACAGCTGTTTGCAAATTGTGTCCTGGTCAGTTTTATTCAAGTTATTATCAACTAATTTGGACAAAATATACCAAAGGGTTTCATTATTGTGTATATTTTCCTCTTGTCTTAATGGTTTCCCACCAGTATAGTGTCTCAGTTCCCAGCAATGTGTGGGGGTGGTGGTATTGAGTATCAAGGTAATGGAATGGGTCATTGTTCTCTGTTGCTGTGTGTCTGTGTGTCAGGACTGGTCGAGTGTGTGTGTGTGCGTCATGCAGCTGTTCACAGCACTTGGGGTTTGGCCTCAGGGGTCAGTGGCAGGCTTCATAAGTGAGAAGGTAAAGGTCATCAAACAACATATCTCCAGTCCTCCTGGCACCACTTTAGCTCTTTAGACGATTGTGAGAAACTAGAGAACAACTGCAGACTCATAGCTGTGAAGGCCTAACAGCTATATCTTGTAGAATCAAGAAACTGTTGTTATATGTGAGTCTAGGAAATGTGAGTCTAAATGTCATCTGTACGGTAGGCTCCACTGTGTGGGTGTTCATTCATGACAGAAAAGGCGGGCAGAGTTACAGTAATTGATACTTTCTGAGGAGCTCTAAATTAAGGGCCGATCAGGTAACGGGGGGTGTAGAAACGGTGGCGTGCGGCTGTCGGCTTCCTGTTGCCCCTGGAGTTCATTAAACTGTGAGAGATATAGACACAGAGGGGAGACGCTATTGTTGACATGAAAGACAGCTGTGAGCACACGAAACACAATACTCTGATGCACTACTGACTTTTACTGAACTTGACATTTGTTTGGCCACTTTTACAGAAACAACTGATAAACACTCCTCATGACAGGGCTACTGTGTATTACCAGGTCTACTCAGACTGCTGGGAAACTGTCCAAGTGCATAGCTCATGAGCTCTCAGGCAGAAGTAACTGATGTTATTCACAGTCAGTAAGAAGTGCTCTTTTTCGTATATTTTTTAAATATACATTATAATACATCATATGTATATAATGCAGTATCAATACTTAAGATTATTTGTGTGTTTTTTAGGAATAGTTTGTGATGAGTAACTTTCACATTTAAACAGATAAAATAAAATAAATACTCAGGATTACCAGAGGAATTCGGTCAGTACCAATAAAAGTACCAAATTCTGGACTCATCCCCAGCTTCCACAGCATCAGGTGGTCTTTGTTGTCACACTGGTTTCACCTGTGAATCAAACACCACCTGTCCTGTGTTTTATTGATAAATCCACCACAGCCTCCTCCTGACACACACTTCATCACAGCAGCTTTCCCTTTGCTTTGGTCAGAATCACTACAGCCACTACACTACAGGTCATAATAGCTGCCGCTGCACAGATGACCTCACAGGAGGACAGCCTCGGTCAGTAATGTGATCTCTGCCACTTGTAACCACACCCACCAGTGATGTCACTGGGGAGACAGACTACACAGATCAGCAGGTCCAGCTGCTGTTAGGTCACTCTTTAAGCTAAGATCTAAATTAGAAAACTTTAACACATGAAATGATTGAAGTAAATGAAGTATTGTCTGTAGTTGTGAAAGCAGCTCTGTGAGATTGAATTCTAACTGTAAGAATTCCTTTGGAAACTGTGACGTGACACCTACAGTCACTCTCTGATTGGATCTGACCAGCCTCCATGACTAGTGATGAAATGAAGAATAACACATTACACACATTATTGACTTTGTTGTCTTTGCAAGCAGTTGTTGAGGAATTTAAGACTGCAGCTGTCTTTGCTAGTGATCATTTGTGGTATCTTTGCAACTACTCAGCTGCGACTTCCTGTTCCTACTGATATGGAACTAAAACGTCTCTTGTTTTCAAGACATAAAAGCTTGAAAAAGTCAGGGCAGGTGTATTTACTGGCGTGTTTTATGTTGCAGAGTAAAATGTGAAAATGTCTTGCTCCCCTTTTTAACCACAGACTGTATTTCACCAGCACTGAACTGTGAGCTAATTTGTGAGTGTTAGGACTCATTCCTGCAGCGTTCAGCACTGTGAGCTGATGGACAGAGCAGAGCATCTTCACGCTCCTGAATGTCTTCACTTGCTCATCACAGGTGGTTTAATTCCTCACCTGGAACACCAACCTCTTTAGTCAGAGGTTGGACAAGCTTGAAATGTTTCCATGAGCAGAAAACACTCCTGTGATTTAGTGAAGTTTTTGTGGTGGAAAAATCAAATAAAATGATAAAGATGAGGACAGAACAAAATCCAACAAATATAAACATGCATATCAAAATGTAGTACAAACAGAGGTCCTCTGTGCAGCACACATTCATTAGGTTTCTAGTCAAACTGGCACAGTGTGAAAACATCAAAAATGAGCCACATCAAAACTCAGCTCAAGGCAAAGTTAAATATTTTTATGACACAGTAGTTTGCATGTATTTCATCAGGCTTGCAGATCAAGTAGTCAGATCAACTTTTTATTGGCGCACTTTAAAACAAGTCCCCATAATGATTATTCCCTCATTATACTGAACGGTAATTGATCAAAGCAATTATTTAAAACGTTTGTCCCCTACCAGTGTGATCAAATTAATGAGGTCATGATTTATTGATGATTAAGTGCAACATGTAGGTGCTGTAAGGGATAACATGAAGCTAATTAGGAGGTGGAGGAGATCTGATGATAGACTCTGAGGTGGGAAGTTGAGTTCAAGTAAAGTTTAAAACCTGAAGCAGAAGCAGGGAGAATGGGACAGGGTCGACCTGGCCTGCTGCAGATCAACACACACTTTAAGTATAAAAAATGCAACAGGGTTTAATCTGACAATCAAAGCAAAAACAAGCCTGACATACACCAGACAGTACACTTGCAAATGCAGCGTTTGTGCGTTAACTTGCTAAATCGTCGCTGTCATCACAGGCTAATTACTTTGTCGCATGATGAACTGGATGTGTCCGTTTGCAACTAATGAACCTACTGAATGGAAAACATTAAACATCAGAGGAAGCACATCTGTGTGTTGGTGTTATGATGGCGCTCAAGGATTTATGTGAGTGCACAGCTACTGGTGCTGCTGGAGTCAGATCGTATAAACATTTGAAGAACCTTTATGAATAAATCAGTTCAGATTCTGACAGAGGAAATATCATGTTTTCATGCAAACTGCTTCCACCTGCTCCGAGAAAACTTCAATCAGACGATACATCAGACCAGGGGAATGACCACGAGATGCACTACACTATTTAGGACCCTAAATGGTTTCTATGGTGTGTTAATGGAAGAGGATGGACGGGAAATGAAGTTGTTTATTTTCTTGGCTGTGAACTTTAAATTTAGACTTATAAACTATCAACATTTTATTTTAATCTGTGTGAACTGAGGTTTCCACTAGTTCTTGGTAAGTGTGAACTCAACCAACTTTGTGCCACATTGCAAGTGTGTGTGTGTGTGTTTATATGAAAGACACAGCTAAAGTTGAATAACTGAACTTGAATTACTGGCTTGCTAACAGCTCCAGCCTGCCAGCTTTGTCATGTTTGTTGAGTGGCTCAGTGAGAGATTTAAAAAGCTGTGGAGGCAAAGTGACAGACCATCCTCCTGTGTGTGTGGTGTGTGTCCAGTAGCATACAGAGTCAATGTGTGGCATCATGTCATCAGCCCTTAAGGTGTTCTGGTTGTGACCATCACTCAGCCAGTCGGAGAGTGTGAATAAACTCAGACCCGCTCTGACCACACACACAGCGGCTGGCCTGCATAATGCCCAGGGTAAGGGCACCACAACAAACACATCAGATTCTGGAGAGCCGACAGTGGCGGGCTGCAGCGCCGCTGACACAGGAGAATGTAATGTGTTTTGAAAGCGGCTCAGGGCTGAATGGGAGAGAAAGGCGAGCAGTGGGTGGGAAGTGCTGCTGCCACACGGAGCGTGTTGCCTAGTTTTAGGAGGACTGTTGTCTGCTTGGCTCTCTGTCAATGCGTTTGGCTTACATGCACCCCAGCAGTGAGATTTCAGGGGGCAAACCAGCTGAAAGGCACCATAAATAAGATATTTACTGACCTTATGACCATAATACATCCACAGGAGTCTGGCAGGATTAATAATCAATACTTCAGCACCAGGAGGCAGATAATTAATGTGTGCTCGTGGGTAGTTTTAAAATCCCATGCCAAGAAGTGGGCTGCCACACAGAGGCCTGTGAAAAGCAGGAAACAATCAAATTCACATCCCCTCACAGCATCTGTTTGACTTTCATGAGTTCAGTGCTGTTGTGCAGACAGCTTTTAAGTCTGATGCCCGAACTTCTCCTCAGTCCATAAACACTTCAAAGAAACAGACACATTTTCAGCTTCCACAAAATGAAAATGAGGATGATATTCATAGATGGAAGAAAGGTCCAGATCGCTCAGGGTGATTTACATGTTGTAATGAAGAGAGTGGAGAACAATGGCCGGTTGGATGTCGGTGAATGCGTATTAAACATTACACGACAGGATGGTTACCATACTGACCTACATGTACAGGAGCTATTCTTAGAGCCTGACCAGGTGTGGGGTTGGAAAGGTGAAGTTTGTCCTGAGGGTGGTGCTGGGAGAAGTGGGTCAGAGCTGAGAGGGTATCAGACCTGAGGGACAGAGGGGGCAGGTAGGATGGTGGGTCTGTCATCATGAACCCTCCAGCTGTGGTCAGAACAGGCAAAATAATAAAAGATATGCAACTATCAGCTTGGTCCGGAGTTGTCAAAGGTCACTAGATGTTGCACTGGAACAACAGCCTCTCAGCAGGTGTGTGGCGGTACGTCGATTATTAGATTAATCGCGATGCGACACGTGACTATTCAGTAACGATTCATAAATGTTCAAAAACGATTATTTTTTCATAATAACTAAATGACAGGAACACAACTGCAGCACATGGAACGAAAATGCCTCCCGCAAACCTTAAGGCACGGAGCAGGTGAAGATGGCGGCAGCTGACTCTTTAGCTGTTCCAGTTCAGTGGCTGCAGCCTTCGGAGGACCCAGGTCTACAGAAGCAACAGCTTCAGATTCACCTCTGGAGGCTGCGTCAGCCGCTGTTAAATGAGACGGTCTGGTCTGCCGCGGCGTGGTACTTGCGTAGCCGTCAGTATCCTTGCGTAACAAAGCGTCGCTCCCATTGCCTAGCAACGTCGACAACCACCGGTCACAGCTGCAGTCAGAGCTGAACAAACAAGAGATGATGGAGAGAGATACAATAATGATTTTCTTTGCATCATGTATCTTTTCCTAGAAGAGATGGAGAAGCCTGATGCTTCTCAGGCTGACAGAGGACCATGGCCAGGTGAATTCACATTGTTGACGTAATTTTAACGTTAACTAACGTTAGTGAACATAATGATCGGTTTATGACTGTTATCATTCAACTTTGACAATATAATATCATTAAAAAACATAGCCTAACCTTAACCTAACCAGCTGAAACAGGTTGGTTAGATAGATAGATTTCAACAGTTTTCCTTCTTCCCTTAAACCGGACCAGACCAGACAGAAGATGCAGCGAAAATCGTTAGGATTATGACAGTTGTTATAATTGTTAATATGGTGAGAGTTGTTGAATAATCGAATTATACAGCACACTGAACTGTAATCGTGAGGTGCCTTAGATGGCACACCCCTACATCTCAGACCACAGCCACGCTCTGTCATCCACAGCTCCCATCCTGTTCTCAGTCTGTAAGGTGGTGCAAAGCCCAGTCACAGTGGACACTGAACACACAACAAGAAGTAAGTGGTTTTACCCAGAGTCCAAAAAAAAAGTCTTGCCTTGTGCACTGGGATGATTTTACATAACTGCCCTCGTATCCTTGATGTGGCAACTTGTCCAATCAGATACAGTCTTCTGTAATTCTCAATTACACATCTGGACAGCTGTCTGGCTGTGAGCGCTTGGAGTGGAGCCAAGTTAGCCAAGATCAGAGCCTGAGGGGAGATCAGCTGCTGCAGCCTGTGTCTGAGGAGTCAGAGGAGCTGTTTATTAATATGGTTAGATCTGTGTTGCCCGTTCAACATCTTTCAGTCTACAAACAATCACTTAATTCACAAAAGCAAACGGAAGTCAGTTAGCTCATCTGGCCTGTGGTGCTGGTTCATTAAATGTGCAGCTGGTCTGGTAGTCAAGTTTGACATTAGCACAGTGTTTACTGTGGCTAACATTAGCAAGTTTATATTGTATCATTAGATTATTTTTGCACGTGGACATTTATCTGACTGAGAGATATAGAGATAGACAGATGTATTATTCATTCATTTTTACAAATGAAAAAAGGATGCAGGGTCTGATCCAGCTCTGACTTTCTCCTCCTGCAGTGAGGCTTTTTGAATGAACAGACTTGATCAAATGATGCAGCCTGTCATAATACACACACACACACAAAAAAGAAAATACAATTACACATCAATGTGATGACCACAGTCGGACACATAAAGTACCACTTGTTGTGTTTTGGCTCCATTGTTAACTCACTTGAGCTCTGACTATCCCTTTAGACAGATAAGAACTTTCTGCCCAAAGTTGTTTTCTCTTCTGTTCATTGCACATCCTTCATCAGCAGGGAGAGCATCAGAGGCTGGCCCTGCAAGCACACAGATCAACAACAAGGCATTACCATCTAAAATGCTTATAAACACACACTGGTGGTGACAGTGATGACAGAAGCTCCTCCTGCCTTCCAGCAGCAGACCTCCCGCTGTGTTGCAAGTAATTAGGCGACCTTCACCACGGTCGAGGCTGCTACAGAGAAACATGACAAACAGCTGGCAGTGGTGAAGCACCAGTTACTGGTTCCTCCAACAGAACAGGAGCCTTCAGTCTGTGGGGACTGCACCACTGTGTTGATCCAGTAGATGCTTGGAATAAGTAAAGAGGCAAACACTTGCTCACTTAGTTCTTCTTCAGCCCCCTCTCAGTGCGATTAGTGTCTGTCTTCGCGGCCCTTTGCCTGTGTACACAAATCAATCATTCCGTTATGTGCCAAAACAGCTCGGAGTGGGTGGCAGTGGTGAGTCACGTCAAGCTATAAAACAATCCTGTAGCTGCTCACTTCTTCCTAATTAATGCTCCTTCTCCCCCACAGTAAACTCAATATGTCTTTGACCAGAGGCTACAAACTGCAGTATTAATACAGACCATTTCCTCCAGCAGGCCAGAGATAATCAGCTGGATATATAGACACCCATAGGTTTTTAGCTCATTTCTTTTTGCTTTTGAAAATGTAATCCCACATGTAATGTTTCACTCAGTGTGAGGCTCTGGATGAGCTGTATAATAGATGATTGACATCAGCCTTAACTCTCTCTACTCTACACTACACTGTGTGAATAACAACCTCACTTCCAGTTTTAAGTCCTGAAATGTGGCCGTTGCATAATTCATCTGGCAGTGACGAATACTGCACTTTCTCCTGAGGAAACACTGGTGGTGTTGGGGCTAATGTTGTCACTACAACCCTTCCACCATCTGATTAATGAGCTCAGCTCCATCACAGGGACTGGTAATTACTTAATTGCAGCTGAACTAGCTGTTAAGTGAAACAGTAATTGCACTGCAGAAAATGTAACGCGCTGACGTGCTGTGTGCACTGCCTCGAGCTGTGTTCCAATCTGTACAACATAATTTATTCATATTTATCATCTTATTATTATTGTGAGTATTCTCATTGTAATGTGGTCAAGGAGACTGTTGTTGCTGAGAGGCTGCTCTGTGTGGATGCTCATGAGGGTTAGCAGCAAAGAACTCAAGGACAAAGATGGACGTGGTCCTGCTGCTTCAAAGCTGAGTAGTTAAAGCCCAAATGCCACAGGATTCATGCAAAGTAACACAACGCTGAAGTCTAATAGGGCCCATAGAAGGCCAATAATAAAGCCCTGTTCTGTTGCAAACACCAAGAAATTAATGAACAAGTCAGAGTTCTATCTGACACCCAGAGCAAAGTGTAATCCAAGTGTCTTTGCTAGTTTCAGATCAACACATCTAGTGCCCATCTTATCGAATACACTTGTGCTCATCTGTGCAACCTTGGGTGTGTTGGACTTGTGTGGTCACATTCACTGTGGGTGCATTGCTATCCTGAGACAGACAGTACTGTGACTGCACAATTGTCCAACAAGTGGTGTACGGGGTGTGTGGTGGTCATGTGGTTTGATTATGTCCCATATCGTCATAATATGCCGCAAAGCAGTAGATCACCGGTTTGATTGCCAAACAAGAGGCTCTTTTGGGGACATTTTTGCCTTTAATCGACAGGATGGTTGAGAGAGACAAGAAAGTGGAGAGAGAGACTGGGGGAATGACACGCAGCACAGATCAGCACAGGCGGGAATTGATCCGGCGATCACTGCATTGGGCATTGCCAACACGAGAAACACTCTAATGAATAACCCTCTGAACGCTACACAACACTGAAACAGTATAAACATATCTAGCAGCCCTGTGAGCTAAGCGCTAACATGTTAAAATAGTAACTGTCACTTAGTAGGACTAAGGAATGTAAGTAATGTGATATAATTCAGGTTTAATGAAAGAATGTTAACTACAGTGTAGAGACAGCACGTGGCTTCTTCACAGATGTGTCACTCTGTATAACCAGTCAGATAGAAAACACTCACTGGTGATACTGCTTATTGCAAACAGAAGAAGAAGAAGAAGAAAGGGTTATAATGAAGTGAAATATGAATGATAATAATTTTAATAGTTTGTCTTCTCATATATTTCAGTTTTTTATGATAGATTTCAGTTAAAGCTGTGATCACACCTCAGTACAGACACAGTCACTGAATGAACTGCATTTACACGGCACCTTTCTAATCATAACAACCACCCAAAGTGCTTCACAACATTACTCACATTGACCCATTCACACAGCACTTTTACCCACCAGAGAAGTTAAACTACAGTAGGCTCTAGTATGACGTTGGGTTAGCTTAGCATTTAATGAGCGGATCTCATAAAGTTGTCAGAGAGAGAGAAAAAAAATAGTGTGTAAATACATGAGAGATGTAGAGCCATCACTCAGTTTACATCTGTTCAGTCAGTCAATCAGACTTTCTATAGCACTTTTCATACAAATTGAATATAGAGTTTAACAGATTATCAGCAATAAAAAAAACGTATCCTCCCCCAGGCTCATCCATTTACACTGAATACTCAATTACACTCAGAACAATAAATGACAAAGTCGTAAATAAAAGCCATAACAACAAGACAACAGGAACAGGAATCTTTGGCTACACTTGACTTGATGATTCACTTCTCCAGGAAGTCTGAGGGAGGCTAGTGAGATGATAACTTCATATGTGTTGACTGATTGGAGACTTTCATCCGTCAAGTCATTTTCATTCAATCACAGGGAGCAGACCACAGCTGCTGAGACCATGTATTAAAATTCTGTGCTGCTCTGAGTCCTTACTGACACAATTTTATTCCACATAAAAAACGAAATGGCCTCATAAACTAACTTTATTTCAGGCTCCATAAAGCCGCCGGCCTGTGGGACTGTGTCTGATGAGCAGCTCAGTTAACTTAAGGAGCAGCCAGGTGCACCTTGAACTGTCTCTGTCATCGGTGCAGCAGCCCTGGGCTCATGGACGGGCCGATTAATTTACCCAACAGCGCCCAACCTGTCCGCTGCATCGATCCCTTCGTCCATCACCGCGCTGCCTGTGGCTGTGTATCGTTGGCCCCCGTGGGGTGGTTTGATTAGCTGCTAATGATGGTTGTTTAAACAGTGCTAACCTCTGGGACAGGTTAGGGGCCCGGAGCCTGAACACTCTGTCCTTGTACCTCTGCAGCGCCACATTCCTCACAGCGTTTCTGTCTCAGGTGCTTTACTGTGTTTAGCTGTTTTCAAAAGGCAAAAATAACTGGTACTAAGTGCTTAGTTTTCCTGAATAGAAACTCCAAGTCTCAATTCAAATTTCCACTCACTAGCTTTGTCAGAACTTTCAACCATATCTCACAGTCTTCATCAGCAAATGGATTTGGCTCAGATTGATCAATATCTCCATGGTAAGAATGGATAAGAATCACAGCCTGTCTACATTTTACAAATCCTTTTAGTGTCTCTCGGATCAATGTTTTGGTTTTTAAGCTTTTCACTTTAATGTTGCAGCAGCAGCAGCAGCAGCAGGCAGAGACAAAGTATGAAAACACAACAGGCCAGATGTTCATCATATCAACAGAGTTGTTTCAGATAATGCTGTTAATGCATGCTGTCTGTGAAGAAGGGCAACTGTTACTTATAGAGCTCTCTCTCTCTCTCTCTCTCTCTCTCTCTCTCTCTCTCTCATCAGAATGCTGCTGTTGCTAGGTTACAAAACGAGTCCTCTCACACTTCCGTGTCCCTGCCTTGTTAATGTAAACACTACAACAAGCGTAAGAAATACACTATCATTTGTGTCAGCTTTAGACATGACCCTGAGGTAGGCCCACCTCCAGAACGACTGTGGGTGCAGGATGTAAACCGAGCCATGTCTCTGTGTTGTTGTTGTCGGTAGTGCATGTCCCGCCCCTTCTTGTATGTCATTGGTCAAAATGGGAAAAGTGACACTGACGAGCGCTGCGCCGCTTTAAAAGTCGAACAGATTTCAACTCGTAGCGGCCTATGCACAGCAACAAAAAATGGGAAGAGCGTTTTTTCCGATGACAGCGCTGAGCACTGTGAACACTGAACTTAATAGGATCTGTACAGAAAGTAGACAAAAACACGTTTAGTGGACACGCCCCCTATGCAGGTTTAAATACAAGTAACTGACAGGGTTAGGTGGTTGCTGTAATTACCAGGATAGTACAGTGAAATACAGTGAAAAATGGAATACACACCTCAAAGTTATTACCTGAGATACAATATAACAGTGCTGCTTTTCTTCCACCTACAACTGTTTTTAAATCTATTTTCTCATTGTGAGACAGAGTCGCTCCAGTGACTTCACAAAGTGTCACAGCTGCTTTAAAGCCAAAATACACACATAAATGTTCTGCTGCTATTATCAGTGCTGTATGTGTTTGGCTCCTTTCAGTAAAATGCCCTCTCAAGTGTTATTGTTATAGTAAACCAGAGCCTGAATGCTGTGCTGTCTCCCCCCACCCACACATTCCTCCCTACATAAGCCTCCGCTCCGGATTAGAGCACTTTTTCTGATTTATGAGCAAATTGCGCTCTAGTCTACCCTCTGAATTTACGCTGATAGCTCTTGGGACCAATTCAATTGAGGTTGGAGAAGGGGGAAAAAGTGGTGGCTGCTGCTTTCCCATTACATGGTAAATCTCCAGAGAATGAGGCAGAGGTGTGCGAGTCAGCAGAAATCCCAATCTTCTGAAAGCAGCAATTTATATGCACATGGTCTCTGTATCATACTGTAATAAAAACGCTGATGAAGTGACTTTTTCACTTTTAATTGCCACTTGAATGGGTCTGTATGCCTCAAGGACCCACTGTGCACGTGCCAATGTTTTTCAGACCATATGGAGGGGAATGACTTTGATAATGAGCATATCTAGAGAACCTGTGGAGTAAGAATCCAATGGGAAAACTGTAGCTGAAAGCAGGATAAGTGGATCTGATCAAATTATTCAAATTTTCTCCTTTCTAGATGCAATTAAAATATAAAGCCGACTTCTAACTTCTCTGTTTTATTCTTGCCTTTTTTGGTTCATTGATTAGCAGTGTCACGTCAATTCTACGAGTGGTTTCCAATCAATCCCTCAGGGACCCATAGGTTGAGTCACTCCCTGTCATCCAGCTGATTGTAAGAGATCCTCTCCAATCAAAATGACCTGGACCTGTAATGAACTAATGACTCATTCATGGCAAACCTGAGGAACTGATTGTGTCAAGTTGTAGGGATGGGGGGGTGGTTGTAAATTAACGTTAAACTTTGTCAGAAGAGAAAGAGAGAGTTAGCATTAGCACAGTCGCCAACACTCTGTCAGTCACTGCAGTTGCAATCTGTTAACAATATAATGAAAACAAAGGATGCCAGCTGTACTAACTGTTCTGATCCATTTGCTTGTTGGGAACTCCAAGTTATTTATATCCAGTTATTTCCTAGGTGACACAAAAGTCAACTGGTAAGAAGTCCATATTAACCCGCTGAACGACACATATCACCACCTATGCTGAGGAGGTGGACGCAGTCAGTTATTCGATTCTCCCTGTTGAATGTAAACTGTGAGAAAGACTGAACTCCGACGAGACGCTCAACACGAGCTATGAGCATTCTCGATGTAGCTGTGCATGTAAATGTACTGATTGATGACCCTGATCACGGGCCAGTGGTCAGGGATTTCACTGACTGGTGTGAGTCCTCCTTCTATATGTCCTAATACATGTCTCAAATATACTACTGGATACTACTTTTATGAGAATGTTTTACTCTTGTTTTAGAGTATTTACTAACTTTTAACTCCATCTGTTGGTTTGGGCTTTTAACATGAAGAACAAACTGTTGGGAATTGTCAGGGTGTGCAGTAAAATTGCTGGCACAGCCCTGAATGACCTCCCTGACCTGCACAAGGAGAGGTCAGTGAAAAAAGCTGGACTGATCCTGGCAGATCCAGACCACCCATTAGACGAGGAGTTCAGGTTGCTTCCTTCCAGACGCAGATATCTGCTTCTGAGATGCAGGACTAACAGACTAAGAGACTCATTTGTCCCTGCAGCAAACAGACTTTTAAATGACCTGATGTAATCACATGTGTTTGTTGCTGTGAAACAAATTGCCCTTAGGGGATAATAAAGGTTCTTGAACCTTGAATCTCTATATAGGGATCTGTCCAGTTGATGATTGGCATAGGGATCATCTGGTCATCATTTAAAGCTCTATATTTAAATAGAGCTTTAAGACTATTTAAAGCTGGGATTTGGACCATATTTCCTGCAAATTGGCCAGGTGGTGGAGGCAGAGAATCTCAGGACAAAAATTCTAGTTTGGTCTCAGTTCTGCTCCAGCTCATGTGATGTGACAAAATGTGATGCTAGCCTGAGGTCATTTGCAAATGAGATCATAAACATGGTGAAAGGTCATGTGCTGCTGGACTCTGGTGCTCAAATACCTACTGGCATTCCTGCTCCTACCACATTATATTTACATGCGTAAGTTGGCCGCTGAGTATTTGTTTAAAATTGTTCATTTACATTTTTATCATTGTCGAGCTATTGTTGTGCATTCATTTCACCCCTGCTGATAAAAGCAGTCAAATGTCAGCGAGGAGCAGTGAGCTTCAGAGACACATGTCTATTCTCAGCACAGCAACACCAACAACTCACTTTGCACTGCTTCATCTGAATAAACCTCCCACCTGTTTGTTCATCTCTTCAAACCTGTGCACTGCGCACCAAATTATACAAGAGCCAGAGCAAATATCAAGGTTGGGAGATTGTTGGGGCGCTTGCTCGTCCTGGTCGTTATAATCAGTAACTAAAGGCTTTTGTCCCTGGCTTGTTCTCAGCTGTCTATTTCATTTGTTTGCTGTCTCTCACCAAAATAACCTGTCAGCTATGCCATCCAAATAACAATCAGCAAGCCAAGTAATTCGTAAAAGGCTTCAGCATAATATATCCATGACCATGTCCTGTCACAAACTCTAACACCTGCCACACTGGCAGCCAGAAGACAAGCTATTCTCTGCTCTGTTAGTATGTGAATACATGGATATTGACTGCTAAAGCAGATGAGGTTGACTGAACAAAAAAAGATTCCAGATGTCCCTCTCTCATAAAAAACTGAAAACAGAATGAAACCAAAATGAAATTTCATTACACATCTGTCAACAAACAGAAATTCAGCAACATCTGCGATAAAAGTTACTATAATTGGGAATAGACAGGCTGTGAAACCCTGGAGTCTGTGTGAGTTTTAAACAATGACTCTCATATATTTAAAAGTTCGACAAACCCAGCGGTTAATAAGACATTGAGCCCTGAGCAGCAGGTTTTGGATTTGAACCTAGGACCTCTTGCATATTACAACACACCCTTTGGCCATCAAGCCACAACACTTCTAAATCCATATCAATAAAAATCTCAAATTGTGGAATGGGCTTTGAAATACAACACAAACTAGTTGGACTCCCTGCATATTGTTGTGTTAAAGTAATTGCTTGACGCCTAAAGAGATAAAACTCTCCAATGGAAAAAGTCATGAATAGACAAGAAGTGTAGTGCTCCTGCCTACAATAGAGTCATTTGAGGGAAGATGAATTGTCAGTAGCATGTCTAAGGCCCAGTATCTTACCACAGTCCAACTGTGCTTATCATCTTCTAAATGTCTAAGACTTGTTACAACTTTCACTAAGGACATATTGTTGCTCCAAAAAAGTTAGATAGCTTCAGTTAAATGTTTAAATAATTCTATGAGGCCTGAAATATGTACAATCAGCCATTAATGAACAGTCAGGAGACTTATAATCCTCATTAAAGTCAGATGGTCATACATTTAATCCTAATGGAGAATGCAAAATGTAAGAGGTAACTTGTCCAGACAGTCTGAGCATTCACCACCTGCCGTCCTCAAACCTTTCCAAACAATGGGCTCGTCCGGGAGTTGAACCCGGGACCTCTCGCACCCTAAGCGAGAATCATACCCCTAGACCAACGAGCCACAAATAGCCCAGTGTATCTCAAGGAAAATCTCAAATTCTAAGATCTTTGAAATTTATTACAAAGAAATACAGATAAAACTCTTAAGTGAAAAAAATAAATAAGTAAGAAGTATGGTGCTCAAACCTACAGCAGAGTCATTTGAGGGAAATTGAAGCTCAGATACTCAATATCTTACTTGGACATTTTACATGGGTTTTCCTTGTAATCTGTTTCCCTTTCTATTAACCATATGTTCCATGGTAAATTGAGTTTAAGTGTCTTCTATTGGTGGTAGGGACCTCTCACAGTGGAAAGGAGAATCATATCCTACACCAATGAGCCACTTAAGTCTGAAATCTATTTATCTCAAGAAACATCTCAAATACTAAGCTGTGCTTTTTCACCAAACACAAAACACAGTTAAATATTTCTATAAGGTACATCATGAGACATGAATGAACTGTGAGGAGACTCCTCATCACTGAAGTCACATGAACCATAATGTCCATGTAGGAGACATGAAGTAAGAGCACCCCTCTCCAGACACTTGAGCATTTACCAACTGCTGTCTTTGAACATTTCCAAACATCGGGCTCGTCCGGGAGTTGAACCCGGGACCTCTCGCACCCTAAGCGAGAATCATACCCCTAGACCAACGAGCCACAAAAAGCTGCAAATTTATCCCAACAAAATGGTCACATTCAAAGATGATCTTTTGC
>OMNW01012950.1:2638-13060 GCA_900303245.1 Selene dorsalis | reverse complement strand
CCTCTCCAGACACTTGAGCATTTACCAACTGCTGTCTTTGAACATTTCCAAACATCGGGCTCGTCTGGGAGTTGAACCCGGGACCTCTCGCACCCTAAGCGAGAATCATACCCCTAGACCAACGAGCCACAAAATGACACAGCACATCTCAAGGAAAATTTCACATTCCAGGCTGAGTTTTGCAATACAAGACAGAGCCATTACAAAGTTGTTGCATTTACTCAGCGTCCAAACAGATAAAACTCTCCAGTGAAAGAAATCAAGAATAATATGTCATTTGAGGGACATTGGAGTTCAGGGGTCATGTAGGAGCTAATCTGTCCAGACATTTACCAACTGCTGTCCTCAAACCTTTCCAAACAACGGGCTCGTCCGGGATTTGAACCCGGGACCTCTCGCACCCTAAGCGAGAATCATACCCCTAGACCAACGAGCCACAAAAAGCTGCAAATTTATCCCAACAAAATGGTCACATTCAAAGATGATCTTTTGCTCACAGGACAAATATGTAAATAATAAATTTTATCTTGGTTTTCCCTGTAATTGTCACCTTATGGTAACTAGGGTGTTCCTTTGATTGAGCTTGACATCCTATTGGTGGAGGATTTTGTTAAATGACTTCTTTGGACTTTTTAACCAGTGATTAGCAAACACAATTGTATTTGTCAAGTAGACATACATACACAGTTCATGTATAGTAATATTTTGTCCCAGTGCAAGATGCAGACATGACAGCAGAGCTGTAGGTTGGATCATGTTGGTTGGTTGTTGGTTGTCACAAACATGGAAATACTCCTGAGGTTTCTGTTGTAACTTTAGGTGATATGTGTGATCTCAACAGAAACAGCTTCTTTCACACGCTGATCCTTTTTCTGGCTTTATGATGCTGAACAGTGCATCTGATCTCTGTTATTATCACTTAATCTTATCAAGTTAATTGTTTCACTTATTCACAAAACCAAGCAGGATGCTGTGTTGTCTGATAAGCTGAATGTGTAATAGACTGAATTAACTGAGGGATTAACATTAATGTGGCGATCTAACTCTGAAATCATCACGTCCTGCCTGGTGTACGATTCAGCTTCTATTTCTTTTTTTCATACATTTCGGGGATCATTTATCAGATCACACAGTTATATAAAGCTGTTTCTAATTAAAACTGAGGGCACGTGTATACCTGCTGAAGACGACATGAACATTTCATGCATATTTTTCTACCAGCTGTATGTGAGATGTGAACAGAAACTGATCATATATAATGAGAAACATATCATTTACCAGTGTTAGAATGGACTGACACTAAATGCAATGGCTTGATGGGAGTCCTGCACTGGATCATCAATGTTAGATGTGTCATCAAGCCCCACCATGGTTCATATTCCCCATAGTGAGACACAGAGCAGGTACCAGGCAACAAGAATGAGTAACACAAACAGACACACTGAGGCATTAGCAGATGAACTGTCAAGAGACTGGTGAAAAAGCCTGCTACAAATACCAGTGCAGGAGCAAATGAGAGGGATTAGGAGCAGGTGTGTAATTAGGCAGGGCCGTTCCAGAGACAGAAACTGGGAAACAGGTGAGAAGGTGGATCTGGGAATGGAAGAGAAAGTCCGAGGGCATCTGGTAGGCAGGTCGAGTATGGCAGGAATCAAGCACGTCCACGAGGCTGGAGGCCAGCGGGCCCAGCGCCAGCCAACTGGAAGGTATGGTTCTGTGCAGGTGGTGGAGGGGATGGACTGAGAGGAGGGAGGCTGTAGAAGAGAACTTCCACCCGTAGAGGGTGAATTCAGAGTTGTTCTCACACACAAGTAGCAGCCCAGGTCAACTTGGCATGTTTGCTGAAGCTGCAGCGTTACAGTGTGAAAGCTTCTGCAAAGTAAAAGATCAAGCTGCTTTGTTCATAGTAGGATAAACGGTATGTCTTTCAAAGAAAATCTGTCCTCAATGATATTCGCCTGCAGCAGGAAATGTTATATAAAAGAGGATCTCACTGTGGGCACATTCAAAGTAAAACTGTAACTGAAGATATAATGTGATGTGTCTGCCAAAGGCCTTTCTGCTCTGTTTTTTTTAGGTTTGGAAATAAACAACAGCAATCCTAATTTCACCAAGCCTCTCATATCTGCCCTTGAGCCCCTCAGCTTGTTGAGACAAATCTCTGCATATGTGCCTGTGTTGCTTTTCATTCATGTTCCTTTGCTAAGAGCAAAGCCAGAGAAGAACAGGCAGGAAAAAAAACACAAATTGCTTATTTTACAAGCAAAAACTGCCTCCTTTGTCTTTAAATCCTGAACTATCTGTAGAGTTATTGTAAATAAAAAACAGATGAGCTGTAGCATTTTCTAGTTTTACATTTTAAAGACCTTAAAAATAGTCTCTTTAAATCAAATTTGGGGCCAATATTCTTATTGCTGAGTTAGATGAGAGGATCAATAACTGTTCTCATGCCTGTTTGGTAAATATTAAGATGCAGCCAGCAGGCAGTTAGCCCAGCAGAATACACTGGGAAATAACAATAAAGTCTATTTCAGGATGCGGTGTATCCAAAGGAAAAATCACTTTGCATCTAAAAGAGGGTTTCAAAATGTGACTTCCCAAAAGTGTGTCTTGGCTGAACCTGCCCTCCATGTGGGGAGAGGAGAGGTTGAGCCACATGTAGGTGAAATGAAGCACTGACAAACTAAACCTGAAAAAAAAATCACTTGCTATATCAAAGCAATACAAATCCAACCAGAAATGACTATTTAAATGTTTTATTTAAACAGCAAGTTCAGCTTCAAAGGCCAGTTTTCTTCAATGAAATCAAGCTCAAAATGAAGAACAACATGAACAACATTATCTACAGTTCAGCTCTCAGACCTAGGGCCTGCTACTCAACAACATGACCTGTTCTTTAAATGTGAAGATGGACTTTGATGATTGAAAGTCCATCTTCAGCACCACTGACTCAACTTCCAGCAATGTCAGGCTAATGTCCATCCGCTGCACTCTCCATCCTTGTAGGGTCCAAGAGGGGGTGGAGCCAATACCAGATGACATCAGAGGGTGGGGTACACCTGGACAAGTTACCAGTCTGTCTCGGACCTCACACACAACATGCATGCGTTTGGACTGTAGGAGGAAGCTGGAGAACCCAGGGAGGTATGCAAACACCACACAGAATGGCCCCGGGGTTTGAACCCAGGCCCTAAGCCCTGGAAGGGCCCATCTTACAGTGAAGTGACAGTGTGAAGCACTGCACCACCAAGCCACTGCTAGGTTTAAATTGTATCTTCCTGGACCTCTAACATGTGACATATTTTCAAACCTACACTGGTTTAAACACAGGAATCACAACTTCTGCAAAAAGTTCTGCAAAAAAGCTGCTTTAAACCGTTTTGAGTATGAAATGTGGTCAGACATATTTATTGTATTTTAATGTTTAATCAACAATATATATTATAACCCACATTGCCTTAATTTCCACCTGATTAGTATATAGCAATTACAGTTACATCAGACATAATGAGGTGCCAAATGTCCACTAATAAAAGCAAGAATCTTTAATATTAGCACTACACTTGTGCTTATAGTTCTCTTTTAACTTCAAACCGCTCCTCTGACACACCTGTGGGTGATGTCATTATTTTACAGTTTACAGTAGAGCTATTTTCCTACCTCAGGTCCACATGTAAGGTCAACTCCCACGGTATTGACAGTAACACAGGGTGAGCAGGTGATGTGCTGGCAGGCGGAGTTAGTTAGCCAAAAAGCTGACATCTTACTTTTAACTCGGGCCACAGAGCTTATAATCAGATCTCACTGGAATGTGGGCGTACAAAACCAGCAGCCATGTTCCACAGCTCACACATCGATTGCATAACCTCTCCTAAATCATCCAGGTGACAGAGAGAGTAGTGTCTTCCTTTTTTTCTCTCTCACTGTCACTCCATCTTTCTCCAATCAGTTGTCACTGTAATGAGCGGCAGACTTAGAGTAGGAGAAAGACACAGTGTGTGAGTGTCCAGCCGTAGGCACAGAGCCGTGATGAACCGCAATTGATTAGCTGCGTGGCCGTCTCCGACAGCTCGGTCTCAGAGCGGGCCGTGCTTTGATACCGGATGGCAGGAAAGTAACTGTCTGCTGAGATAATGAGGTGGCCTCGACACGCCCTATGTGTCAGCACTCCAGCAATCAATGCACACGTGCAAACAGCCAATAACGTAGACGTGTGTGTCTGTGTGCGTGTGGTCCTGCGTGCGTGTGTGGTTTAAACCAATGTCAAAAGACAGAGGAAAATTCACAGTGGCCTTTGTGCCAGTGGAGATGGAGAGGCCACTCTAAATGGCTGGTAGGTACCTGGAGCAGAGCTGCTGTTGAGTCATTCTTAAAGGTCCCATATTCAGTGTTGTGCATGAATGTGTTCAATGAACAGCATGACGTCTCCATGGACACGGCCCAGCATCAATACAAGACAGTACAGACACATCTTGTACTGCTCAGGTCAGTTTTTTGACCATTTGAAGCAGTTTTATAAATTAACAAGTAAAGACAGATGGAAAAAAACACTTGTTTATTTATGCTAATTGTGTCACCATGTGCCCACATACAGTAGACCTCACTGTTCCTCGTTTTATGACTTACTGTTTAAGGGTTTTTTGTTTTGTTTTTTTGAGGGTTTTTTTGAGTGTGAAATGTAACTTTTGTCTGTGATTCTTCAGTTGTCATAGAGTTGAGGAGTGGCAGTGATTTGGGGCTGTTGATGGATGATGGAAGGAACTTTTTTTGAAAATGAATTGCAGACTATTTAAAAAATGTAAAGATGTGAACTCGTTTATATTAGGACCAGGGAGCTTAGTTGAAGATTTAAAGGGGACATATCATGGAAATATCACTTTTTGAAGGCTTTTAACATGTATTTGGTGTTTGTCTTGCCTTCCAGACCCCAAAATGTGTGATTACAAAAAAAAAATAGTATTATTAGTATAATTTGCTCCTGAAGTTCAAATCCATGTGGTTTTACAAGCTGTTCCCTTGGTTGTCTGACAATGATGTCATTAGTTTTTGAATTTGCATAACACCACCCCTACCTGTGAGTACCTGTACTGGTAGAAGGGGTGGAGCGGGGCTGGCAGTGGTTCATTTGCATTTAACGGGACAGGCACTGAAACCAGCCGTTCTGAACAGAGCTGTTTTGAGCAGATGAAAAGAGCTGTGATGTTTGATCCTTGGGGTATTTTGACCAAAGCATGTCACAGACAGGTCTTTAAGACACCTGGGAACTGTTTTAATTTGTGGAAAAAAAGGCACAATATGTCTCCTTTAAAAAATGAAATATGAAGGCAAAGTTTTTTATCTGTATGAACTGAAATTTGAACTGAAGTGTGAACTAGCACATCACTACCCATATTGGACAGATAGATAGATAGATAGATAGATAGATAGATAGATAGATAGATAGATAGATAGATAGATAGATAGATAGATAGATAGATAGATAGATAGATAGATAGATAGATAGATAGAGTATGTATTCAGAAACTGAACCTTAGAAGTAGCTGTCAGCAAAGCAGTCACTAGTCTCAACCATGTCCCACCAGGACCTGCGATTCAGCCGTGTAGGATGTTTACCCGTCATCAAAAAAAAAAAAAAATCATCACTAAGCGAATCATAAGAGAGGCTCTGAGCTGAGGAGAGGAGGTGTAAAACTATATTAAGGTTGTTTTTGGTTCCTATAACCAAAAATTTAACTTCATAGAAATTACCAACTGTTTTGGTCCACGATGAACAACAGTAGTATCATGACTGAATGAATTTCTGACGTTCCCTCCTACCCTGTCAAGTTTTACATTCATATTCAGTGTGAAAAATCTCCTGCACATCAAGTTGTCTGGTTTCTTTATGGTAAATGATAGAAAAAAAATGGAACCTGACAGAAGCCCTCACTGGCTCCAGGGTAAATCTGAAGTGGATATCAAGGTCTCTCTTTCACAAATAGAGCCACTTCAGGATGAGACATGAGTCAGGCACAGTGCAGTTGCAGTTGCATTGAAAGGTCTCGCTCTCCGTCATCCTTGAACTGCACTAAATGGAAAACACTTCTTTAGCTTGAGTGCTCCAGAAGAAGCAGCTGTAACATACAACAAATATTCATGTTCCTTCTCCGAACAGTAACCCCAGTCTATTTATTCTCCACCATGCAGATAATTCTGAGGCTGAGTGAACTGCACTAATTACCATGACCTCTGAGATGGCAAGACATTAAAGTTTTTATAGTAGAAGAACAAGAGCACTCAAAACTTGCCCTCTCCTTTTGGTGGTTAACACCCATTAGGAGTTCAATGTTACATAATTTTTATGTAGTTTCTTCCTTTGTGTAGCTGGGAGGTTGTGGTATGAATTGGTCTTTGGAGACTGTTGTTTTGTAACAGGTTTCAGTCAAATGGAGCATTGATGTAAGTACTTCATTGGATGTGAATCACTCAGAGCTTAGTGCTTCACATCCGAGCCTTCAGCTATCAAACCAACACAGTTAAATGCTTTTCCAAATGAAAAATGGTCACTAGCTGATGAGACAGGAACAGAGAGTTCAGTTGGACTTGACGCTTAATGCTGTCATTGATTTGTCTACATAAGTTGTTGTACTGTGGATAGTGGTTAACACCTAATGCTAACAATAGTCCTACTGGTTGTGTGCAGATAATGTAGCATGGTTTAGTGTTCAGTTCTTCCACTTTCGACAAGAATATCCAGCAATTGAAATGTGTTAATTTTAGACCTGCTGACTTAATTGATTTAATTGGGCGCTTGACAGCAGTGTCACAGACTGTGTGGTTCTGTCTGTAATCAGTGGATTCAGATTCAGATCAGCTCCCAGTTTGGAGAAGAAAGAGGGAAACAGCCACAGAAGCTGGGTGATGTTCTAGTGTGGGCGAGGCCATCTGCAGAAACATGTTTTAGTTTTGATTTGATTTGCTTAAGTCACTGAAATACCATGTTACTACAACACATAGCATAGTTAGCATAACTGCACCTGGTGCAAGTGAAATCAACATGGATGCCAGATGGGAAAATGATAACTGTGTTAGCCTGAGTCTAGCAAAAACACCGGCATTGTGCTGTGCATCTCTATGGAGCAGTTGAAACAGCTCTTCCCCAAGCTCCCTCCAGCTGTCTGCACTTTTTACCTGAGTCCAGAGGAAACTCAGTGCAAGTGTTTGTATTTACGAACCATGGTCTCCGACTCTCCGTCTGTCTTTCCACTACCAGCCTTGATGTCCAGTTCTGATTTGTTGCCCATATCTGATTTTTTTGACTGCCTGTTTACATGTTGTATCAGAAGTGACCCATTATCTGCATTTACACCTGCTTTGCTTCATGAAACAACCCACTGATTTATTAGGTCACGTTATAATTCCATAAACATTATAAAGGAAGGTGAGTCTGGTGCTCAGAGTTCACATCCAACACGTCACTGTTTACAAATTGAACATCTAGTCTGTCTGTACAAAATAAAGTTAGTGAAGCACCTGCGTGGAGCGGAGCTGTTGTGAGTTGTGCAGCTGACAGTGACAGTGACAGTTGTGCCACCATCCCATCAAACCCACGACCTTAAGGTCACGACGGAGCTGATTAGACAGACACATGTCTCTGAGTGTGTGTACTCGTATGTGTTAGTGTGTGTGGTTGTGTTTCACAGAGACGTCATATAAATGTATGGGAGATAGGAGTCAGGAGTAGATGAACTGCAGAGATATCAGAGGAGCCCCTGATTAATGAATGTGTCTTGGCTGTGACTCTGGCCTGAGGCTCAGAGCATGTCAAGGCAGTTTGGAGGGGTTGCCATGACGATAGACCCAGGCTGAGGCAGACAGAAACGTCCATAAAGAGGGTGATTTTCTGCCTCAGTGTTGGTCTCCCATTTGGGCTCACTGTGACAAAGCGGTAGCTCCTATTAGAAAAAGAAGCCGTCCGTGAGTGTCCAGAGGACTTCCTGAACACGTCCATATGACTTTGGTGTTTCTAGAGTAAATAATTTGGAAACCCTTGCGAGTTAACAACAAGAGTCCCATCTGCTTCTCTCAGAAAGTCTTTGTATTGGGGTTAGTGGGCAGCAGGAAGGGACCTGGCTGCACTGTTTAAATTCTCTAAGTCTCTGCAGGACAAGTTTGTCAGTGCCCTGGAGCGCTCGCCCTGTAACACTAATTAAAGTCCTTACATGTCCTCAGATGACAAACGTAAATCACACTACTGTAGTTTTCTATCACTGTTACATTTGACAACGCTGTGGAAAAAACAGGGCAATAAAGACAGTTTTCAGTTTTAGACCTTTGGATATTTTTCTGTTATTTATCACTAATTCCACTACTTTCCTAAGCTGTACACACTTTCCTGGTAAAGTGTCACTGACTGAATCTTCAGAGACCTTTCCATTTTAAATGGAACCACTTCAAACAGCCTGCTCACTACATGTTAGTTTATCTGACAGTGCATACATGGGCCGACATTAAAACTTCTCGTCTGTCTGTATTTTCCTCTTTACCTTCCTGTTGTCTGTGTGATGTGGAGTCACAGAACCACAGACCCAGAACTTGACAGTCACAGAAACAGAACGTGAACTCCTCTTCACCTGGATTTACCCCAGATGTGTCCTCTCTGCATCTACTTACATTTTTCAGTGAGCTTCAGTGTTTTGAGATTTACTCATTTATTCAGAAAAAGAAAATAGTGGAGCTTCTTCTTCTCCTACTGTCAAGGAGATGGTGACAGAATACTGATCATTTAAACAGATCAAACAGAAAGACATGACAGTTGTTTTTATTTCTGAATGCTGACTTTTTATTCAAGCGGTTGCTACCAGGTAGTGTTTCTAAAAGTTCATTTACTGATAATGTATAATTGTATTTCATAGTTAACACTGCAACCTCACACTGCAAGATTGTGTGACTGGATTTATGAAGCATGTTACATCACTGAAAAGCAGCCCAGCACCTCCCTGCCCAGCCTGTCTCCTCGCTAGTAAATGCTCAGTTGGTCCCAGAAGTCACATATATGGTTCCTGGTTCCCACTTGTGCATGTGAACGCACAGTCAGGTTCATGACCAGCCAGCCGCTGGTGTCAGAGTAGCGTGGCCAAACAGGAACACGCTGCTCCCGGCAGAAGGACGTCTGCTGGACCCGCGAGGCAGGGTCACCGGTGTGGGCGAAGGCGCCCCAGTAGCACAGCATCCGATTAGACAGCAGCTTCTCTGACGGCATCAGGGTGAAGTTGGCCACCGTGGCCGAGTCAAAGAGGAAAGGCAGCTCGGCGCCATGGCAGGCGTGCTGGTAGCAGAACGTCAGCCCCGACCAGACACGGTGGTCTGAGGCTGTATGGTCAAACACGTACATCCACACCTTGCTGCCCACCGCTGTGCCGGCACGCGCTGACCTCCTTGTTGGACACAGGAAGACATAGTCTGTGACGATCTGAGGACAGGACATAAAAAAAAGTCATACAAAGTCATTTTTTTCTCCATTAAATCACAAATAATCTACTGTCATTACAGTCATCATTATTAATAAACAGAAAAGAAAAGAAAAAGAAGGCTGTGAGCTCTGTGAGAGACACAGTTGATGATTACATAGACTATACTCGATTACGCACCCCAGTTGCTCACAAATAGCTAGGCCTAAGCCTTTTATGGTGCATGGGTCAGTGAAGAATAAGGGTTGGCAAGAATACCAATTCAGCATCCTAAAACCACAGCTTTTTTCTAAATGTAAGTGTGACATGTAAAATTTGTTAAGAAACATAGTGTTGCATTGCAGAAGTGAATTATTTATTTCACATTTGAGTCCAGATTTATTTTCCTGTATATAGTCAGATTTTTATGAAAAAATACCAGTTACACCACTTGACACTGGGTTGCGTCAATTGATGTAACCTGTATGTTTCATAAAAAGAGAATACATGGCCTGACCACCTTCCTTCTACACTCAAACACCATTGGTTGTTAGAGAAATGGATGGTGAACTTGTATTTTTTTTTAATGTTATTTCATTTTGGAAAAAAGGAACATCTGACAATAATGAACTGATTTCTTCTATTATAGCTGACAACTGACAACAGCACAAGACATTTTCCTCTTCTTTTCCCTCTCTTCTCTCTGATCTGTCCACTTACCTCTGTGGATGTACAGTATATTTCTGGTGTTTTTCTGCCGCCAGAATGCGAACACAACTGGGGTGATGTAACCATGATGTTGACTCTGAAGTGGTCTGGTGATGTTATTCATTTATTTTGATCATTTTAGTTTTATGTGTTATATATAAGCAATGAAATAGCAGAAATGTAAATAAGTATATTTTACAGATGTAAATTTTAATGTTTGAGTCATCTTTCTCCTTAAAAAGAATTATTTCTGGGTATTTTAAAGCTACTGTACGAGTTTAAAGGG
>OMNW01012947.1:6431-16841 GCA_900303245.1 Selene dorsalis | reverse complement strand
ATACTTGTAATGAGGAAAAAAATCAACCATTCAGCATCATCATTGTGTTTGTTCTGACTTGTTGTGTTTAAGTGTGACCTGAACAGAAATGTTTACTGCTTCACAGGTGCCCTTTAAAATGTAATGCTGAGAACATATCGTCGTTTTTGATGAATGTGAGATGATCAAACAGCCAAGCAGCAGAAGAACTGAAAGTAGCCCTGGGAATACGCCATTATTGTCTTTACATATTACTTTTCCTTGGTGCTGATGCATATACACTACAATTACACTGATATAACCTGTTCCACCCCCACCCCATCTGCACTCTCTTCTCATGTCACATACAATGGGTACAAAAATTATTCAGACCCCCTTCAATTTTTCACCATTTGTTACTTTGCAGCTTAATGTTAAAATCTAAAGAATTTCATTTGTGTCTCATTTATCTACACTCACCACCACATCATTACAGCACAAACCCAGAATTTTAGAAATTTTTGCAAATGAATTAAAAAAGAAGAACTGTAATATCACCTCAACATAAGTATTCAGACCCTCTGCTGTGACACTCCTGTAGCTCATTCAGGTGCTCCTTTATTCGCCTTTGAGAAGGTTCTACACCTTCATTTGAGTCCAGCTGTGTTGAATTAAATAGTTTGGACATGATTTGGAAGGTACACACCTGTCTAAATATGGCCTTATAGCTCAATTTTATATTGGAGCAAAATGAGATCCATCAGGTTGAAGGAACTGCCCCAAGAGCTCAGAGACTGAATTGAAGCAAAGCACAGATCTGAACAAGGCTCCAAAAAAATTCTGCTTCACACATATTGTTTCTAAGAGCAAAGTGGCCTCCATCATTCTTACATGGAAGATATTTGGGTCAACCAGGGCTCTTCCTAGTGCTGGCCGTCCAGCCAAACTGAACAGTTGGGGGGAAAAGCCTTGGTAAGAGGTAACAAAGAATGCAGAAGATCAACCATTGCTTCAGCCCTCCCCCAGTCTGGGCTATATGGCAGAGTGGCTCGACGAAAAACCTCTCCTCAGTGCAAGACATGTGAAAGGCTGCATAGAGTTACTCACAGCTTTCAGGTGGTTGTTTGTTAACTCAGCCTTTCATGTGTCTAGCACTGAGGAGAGGCTTCATCGAGCTTTCATCGGACCACTCTGCCAAAGGGAAGCAAAGGGTCTGAAATTCTGAATATGTACTTATGTTCAGGCGACATTTCAGTTTTTCTTTTAAAATTCTGGGTTTGTGCTGTCATGATGGGGTGGGTGGGTGAGTGTAGGGTGATGAGGAAAGAAATACATTTTTTCAATTTTAACATACAGCTGCAAAATAACAAATGGTGAAAAACTGAAAGGGGTCTGAATACTTTCCGTACCAACTGTGCCCCTGTATATGTGTATACATACAGTCTTGCTAATCAGCTTAATAAACTAATGTGTCCTATTTTTGAAGTGTGTATGTTGGTCTGTCTGGGCTAAAAATCAAAAGGTAATGTCTGAGAAAATCTTCAAATACAATTCAATGAAATGACCACTCATATTCCTTTGTATACAGTGAAAAATGGAGAGATTTATGATACAGTATTTTATACTAGTGCATAAAGCTTCAACACAAAAACAGAATATATTTGGCCCTTCCAACATGGTGACCATGCCTGAAGCTGAAGAAGGGGTACATACAAACTCATAACACACCAAGTTTATAGCTTACTAGGCATTTTGTGTTAGGTTTCAAAAAGTAGCTGTAGCTAAAAAGAGCAGTTATACCTGAGAGGGGTTCACTCAATATCAACTTTTATTTCAACAGTTTAAACATGAGTGCAAAAAGAATTAATGCTTAAGGTCAAGACTGTTAGTGAGATACAAATGCAAGTCGTTCTAACTTTAATGTCCCAGGTGGAAAACCGTGGTGTCCAAAGTCTTAAAAAGGTCCTTGAGTGGTGTCTCTGCCACATTCCCATTTACCAGCTTCCCCTCCTCTAATGTGTGCATCAGTCTCGGTCGCGTGTGACGCTTCATCAGTTGCACCACTGGTTTGAATGGCAGGTTGTGTGAGCCAGAGTTTCTCACCTGAGGTCCTGTAGTATCAGGACTCCTACGGGGTGATCCGCCTGTTGCCCCCACAGAGGTCAGAGGGGTCTGAGATGAGGACTGGCTCCCTGTCGAGTCTGGAACTGTTTTATCATGGGACTGGTGGTTGGATGATTGAGTCTGAGGCACAGAATATTACCAAAAAAAATAATGTTATCAGTCACCACAAACTATCTAGGGGCATCAAGGGAGGGCAACATGTTTGTTATACTACAGCATCATATATTGTATAAGAATCACATTTGTAACCCTTCTTTCCACTGAAAAATAAATAAAACTATTGTTTAAAAAAAGGGTTTTGTGTTGTTTCATAGCAAAGCAAAGAAATACACTTTTGAATCCCAAAACATTTGTAGCTGCAATAATTTTCAGGGAGAAATGAGGCATCGTCTGAAAAAAGTGCAGTGGTGCCAATATTTTTGGCCATGACTGTATGTGTAAAAAAATGGCAAAAGGTGGAGCAGTACAAATTATAACAGATTGTATAGTAGTAACACAGTCAAAGATGGTTTCACACATTGACTGACATGGTTAGTGGTTCCAAAAAGCTGCCCTCATTACATAACATAACATGCCTAACTTAAAAGTAGGGTTGGAGATCCTGGAAAAACGGTTTGAGACACATTTTGAAAATAGTCAGAAGTCCAAGCCCCTTTCCTCAGACTATTCTCGAAAGCCACGCCCCCAGAGCACAGGATTGCTCCCCATTGGACCCTATGTAATCCCAACATGAGTGACGTGCCTTTTGGCTATACTGTTGCATGTCGCGGGGCTTCACTGCGCAGCATCTCTAACTTTCCACCAGCTTGTTCTCATGGCTCATTAACATAAAAGAAAACACCTAACATCATAATAAACCATCCAGCATCCAGCTTAGAGCTACATGGCCACCTACCAGACTTCAGTGTGGTACACTGGATTACTGGCAAAGAGTGGTCCCCACAAAGGAGGGAGGGAGGGACATAGTTGGCAATTTGATTGACACATCACGATCCAATTGAATTGAAAGTGGCGTTCAAGATGATTGGATGGTGTTTTTCCAGGCTTGTACCTCCCACAGGTGACTGACTTTTTCATTTTTGTGAAAAAGCATTAAATTAATTGGTTGCAATTGGGGTGTGAAGAGGATTTCAAGCAATTCAGTAAAAAAATGCTCCAGAAATAGATCTCCAACCCCACCTTTAAGTTGATTCTCACATTTTGTTTATTGCTTTTGCTCACCTGCTGTTGCGTGGAGAAGACACACCCCATGTTGCTTTTCTTCATCTTTTCGCTGGAAACTAGAAAACATTTGAATAAACAGATTGCTGCTCATTTCCACCAGGATATCAACACTTTAATACAGACATAATTCTGCAACAGCAGAGATGAATACCCCACATACCTGAAGATACACTGGACTGCTTATTGTCTTGCTGCTCTTCCTCCTGTTGGTATGGGCCCAGGCTCAGAAAGAGACTCTTTAGAACTGAATTTGCATTGACTGGCACTGTGGGTCCTACAAAACAAACAAGGCATTAACCACATATTTCAGAAACATAAATCGGCCTTAATGTGTGACTTGTTCTTACCTTTGGAGGATGTGATGTCAGGCGGCTGCCGAGCCTGCGGTGGATCTGTACTGTCACCACAAAGACTGAGACTTGAGGACATGACAGGATTCACCTGTTTTGTAGGTTGATTTACAGGTTCAGCCAAAACATCTTCATTTTTATGTTTAGGACTCTGCGAGAACTTCGGAAACGTTGGCCTGTGAGAAGTTTTGAACTGGGGCAAGCGACGCATCTCTAATGGCCCAGCTCTTTGTTCAGAGACTGATGAATAAGATGCATCAGGTGAGTGGTTTGAATGATCTGGTTGAGGTGGAATACATGGATGAGGAGCACTGAGGGGGGCAGCAAAAAGACTGTGGAAGGCTGAGGCCTTGTCAGTTTTAATATCTTTGTCTTTGCTTCTGTGACGTGCAGGCTGTGGAGCAGGACAGGAAGACTTAATGAAATCTGGAGTTGGCTTCATATCTGTGATGGGGCTTTCAAAATGGCTATAAAATGGACTTTTCTGGATCTTACCACCACTATGAGTCATTTTACTGCTGCTCTCTGTTGTGATTTGACTGACTGATTTTCCAGAATCACTAGTCTTAGCAGAGCTGGTGACAGGCTCAGCAGGAACAGCGGCTCTAGGCTCTGAGAAACCTGCCGAGGGACACGAAGACTTTACCGAGGTTTGTGAATTTGAGGTGCGTCCAGAGTGATGGGACTTGGGCTGTGAAGGACGCTTGGGAGTTAATGTCACGTTTTTACTCTCCGTGGGCGAGAAGTGAAGAGAGTCTTCACATTTGTAGTTCACAAGCAGGTGTGTGCCTCCTTTTCTTTTAGGCAACACAGAGTTCTCTGCCCCTGTGGCAGCAGGATGCAACTTCACTTCATAGGAAGATTTCAGGGACGCTGGCATTTCACCACCTAGTTTCTTGTGATCCTCAGAGGCCAGAGTAAGTTTTGGGTGAGTCTTTGGAATCTGATCAGTGTGCACTTGAAAAGATGACTTGCTGTGTAACATTTTTTCCTGGGGTTTATCTACTTCATTTCTTCCCACCAGAGGATCAGAAAGGTCTTTATAGTCACTTTTTAAGGCACTGGATAGTGCAGTGGGAGGGTTAGCTATGTGGCCAAGGTCAGAATTTCCAGTTGACTTTAAAGACCTGACAGCATTGTCAGAGTTAAGAGGGTCTTCATTGTGAGCTGCAGAGCCTGAAGTGCAATCAGAAGTGTGTGCAACAGAGGGACGTGCAGGCTCTTGATTATCAGGACTTGTAAAGAAACTAGGGAAGGGTTTAAACAGCTGAGGACCGAGCACGGCTTCCACCGAATAACAGACTGGCTCCCTGTGAGTAAGGTTCGTTGACAGGGGGTTGTGACACAGGCCGCTGTCTGATGCCTGTGGTGAGACAGCCGTCTCCATGACACCAGACGGCTGTTCGGTCTGACACGACGAAGCTTCCTGCTCAGTTTTTACCTCTCCGCTGTTGTAGAAGCTCGGCCTGAAAAATACGAACATCAGCTGAAGGTTAACCACAAAGTCAGAACTTGTCTGGAGGGTTAATTATTACAAAAATTCCAATGCAACAATTCAACTAATACTTTTTCAGAACCACAGTGAAAGGTTGGTATGTGTGTACCTGAGTGACTGTAGTAGTGTATCAGGGGACTGGTTTTCCTCTGTAATTCCAGGCTTGTCTGTGTCTGCTGGTTGTCCTTGAGCTTCCTCTTCTGTCTTTTTTGTAAGCTCTTGGAGATCCTTCTCGCGTTTTAACAACTGCAGAGACAGGTAAACGACAGCAATGAATATAAAACATGCAAAGACATTTTTCATGGCAAGTTTTTTTTTGAAGATACTCTATATACCCCACACTTAATAATGTATATTTGGGGTTTTGCTTATTGTTGAACATCATCTGTGCTGTTTGAATTAAGAATCATTTATTCTATTCCTCGATCCCTGGTTTGTATATCTTTATTTATGGTGGAATTACGTGTTTGGGCAGTGGGCTTCATTGTTTAAATATCTCTGCTGGAGAACTATTTTGACTGGTCTGACTGGTCTGACTCTCAGGGCCACCGTAGGTTGGATCACACCACACCTAGCATACACTGCCCTGATTTCATCAAGTGCTGAGTCAGTCAGCACCAGCCAGTCAGATTCATGGTTTGCCAGTTTAAAAGTCCATGTCTACTTCCTGTCTGTTAGTCCTGGAGAAGATCTTTTGTGCTCAAAACGTTGACCTTGCAGCTCTATTTGGGGAGCAGTACACCAGTGTGTGAACCTTTTTTATTTTTTTACTGCATTCTGCATTTTGTTCTGCACCTGGTCTCCTGATTGGATGTGCATGCACTACTCTCTTAAACATACATACCTCATCCAACAGTTGTTTAGTGACCTCATTTAGTAGATCATGGGAAAACCTGCACTCTGTTCCCTGAGAACACCTTCCTCTTGTATGGAAGAACTTACAAGGAAAGGACTGTGCAGCTAAGTTAAAGGAAACATCAGGCATTCAAAAACCTCCAAAAAGTCATCATTAAAAGGAACCTGCCATAGGAACATGTACAATTAATTGCAGTGAAACCAGTGAAAGGATATTGTGCATGTATGGACAGCTCTCCCCTTTTGTACAGGATCCTTGGATGTAGAATTTGCAGGCCACTTTGATCATATCGTTGTAACACTCAACGTGCTCCAGCTGGCACTCGTCACCCTGACAACAACAACAAAAGGGGAAAAAAGCAATGTAAGCACCCGATCTTACATGAAACTTAAAGTTGTCGATTTTGAAGTAACCTTACCCTGATGCACCTTCCCCACAGGTAATGCCGACAAACTAACCGTCCTTCCAGTAACACTGCATTTGAGTTTTTGAACTCTTCTGTCATGAATCTTGTGCGTTTTACTTGGACATCCTGGGAGGAAAGATCAACATGGTAATTAGATTTAGAAAAAATACCACTTTTAATACTGTTCTTGTCTGCATTTTGATTTGAACGAGCAACAGAGGTGCCCTTCCTGGAACTCTCTTCTATTTATAGCACAGTTAAACTGGACACTTTATGACTGATCTGAAGATCTCTTCTGCTATAACAGTAGGGGAGCATCATGCAAGTGTCCTCATTCATTATTCCAATACACGACAATGAATGATATCTATTCTCATAGGTTTACCTGCTTCCCATCTCTGTATTCACTGTGTCTTCCACCTCTTCTGGTTTGATGGTGTCTACCTCTGTTGATATCTCTCAATTTATTCCTTTCTTGATGTGGGTTTTTGTGCTCTTCTGTCTTCTTCTTCTGCTGCTGTTGCTTGGTCACATTGCGGTTACACCTAGCTTTATAATTGTGGCCTTTGTTATACATGTTATTGAGTCCTCTTTTATCACTGGGGTTATGCATCCCTTCTTTGGTGAATTCAAAACGTGTAGGTTCACCATCAAAGTGTGTAGTATTATTGGTCCAGTGTGTCTGGCTTTGATAACAACTCTGCGGGAGGAAAATGAATAAAGGTTAAATGTTGTGGGAATGTACATCAGGTTTATCATTTCAATTATGTTTGACAAGTTCATAAAACAAACAGCATAAAACCTATATAAATCTAACCTTATATTACAGGGAGAAGCAGACCAAGATAAAATACAACAGTCCTGCAGTGAAGGTTCTGAAGATTAAATTATAATACAGGGCTACTGATTTGACCTCACAGACGTTTTAAATGCTTAACATATAATTTAGTGGTGCAGTCAACAAATTCTTCACTCAGCCTAACATGAGATCAATCCTTAACAAACCACCACAAGCACATATAGACTCAATACGTGATGCTGATTTAACAATGAGTCAAGTTATCATTAGAGTTCAACCCACCGTCTTGACAGGTGCATCCTGCTGACCCCACGCTTTCCTCTTCCTGGCATTGCCTCTCTGACCATTCCCCCTCCCGTTACCGACTGTCACAGCTCCTTGGCCAGGACTCTTCACGTCTTCTTCGACAGCAGACAGTCTCGTGAACAGGTTTGCAAAAGCCATTTTATTTTTCTTGTAGTTATTTGTTGCTCACTGTAGAAAGAACCTACAGGATCTCAAGAGGATATTTAAAGAAAAACAGACTTTGAAGCAACCAAGAACTCGCTCGGTGATGCTCGCGCCAAACAACAGTGGCTCGAGCACATAAACTTCAAAAGGATCCGGGTATCAGCAGTCCTCAGCTGCATTAAATGGGTTCACATCCTCACATGGCTCCATACCACTTCAGTTTACTGCCACTTCCGTGTTTGCGACGGACATAACGTCCCTGGAATCTACCATGTACGGCCGGCGGGGGGGTCTCACGCAGCTGCCGCCATCTAAAGGCCAACGTTTGTATTGCTGAAGGTACGTGCACATGATTATGGAGGGGAAGGAGCTCAATGTCACAAAAGGGCCGAATTTTTTCAGGCCTTAATACCAAAGTAAAAAAATTAAATTACATTACAGTTACTGTTTAGTCCGCAGAAAAACCCTGCACGTCTATGGTCATGACTAATGAACTGGTAGGCTAAGGCTAATACTCTTTTTCCAAGGTGCACATTACCATGGTGTAACCCTGGTTTCTGAGCAGGTAGCGTGCCAGGGCCGTGGGTTCATACAAGCGTTAATAATTCTTCAAATAAAAAGCACCGTTATGGCAGGACAGGGAGACGTATTACGACCAATTACGTTCAAGTGCAGGCGACAACATACTCCCGTGAACCGCCGTGAAGTAGCAGTGTCTCTTCTTTCCTGTCCCCACTAAGGGCAGGCGGAACCGAAACCACAAAGCACAGAGAAGCCGTTATCAAAGCTTCCAGTCACTGCATCCTCCAAACATCTACAGAAAACAAAACACTACAAGTGATAATAAAATATTATAGACTAAATTAAATAATAAAATTAACAAGTACCTCACAACTTAAACACAAAATACAGCCAATAACATCATGTAACATAATAAATATAATTGTTCATGGCAACAGCAAAATCCATAATTAAAAAAATAATAAACATATAATAAATTACACAGTTACACCTCGTATTAAAAAGTGCCCTTTTTATGTGTTTTTAAATAAACAAATTCCTCCTGTGCATGTGGATATACTGTACAGTGGCATGCAAAAATTTGGGCCACCCTGGTCAAAATTTCTGTTAATGTGAACAGTTAAGCAAGTGGAAGATGAAATGATCTCCAAAAAGGCTCCAGATGACACATTCCCTTTACATTTTAAACAATATAATTTTTTTTACATTTTCAAAATGACAGAGAAGGAAAGGGGCCCGCAGCAAAGGTTTGGGCACCCTGCATAGTTAATACCTAGTACCCCCCCACTTTGTAAACTATCACAGCATGTAAACAGTAAATAGCTTGTCTGATACCTTGGTCCACGATATCTGAGAGCTCATGTCTCCTGGGGTTCCCATTCTTTTGCAGGGTGCTGCGTTCCCCTGTTTCACTCATCATTGTAGAAAACAAAAAGAACACACTGATACTGCCCAAAATATTGCAAAAGAGTCTTTCATGTTTAACTTTATGCCTTTTGGAGATCATTTCATCTTCCACTTGCTTGACCAGGGGTGCCCAAACTTTTGCATGCCACTGTAGGTCTACTCTCTACATGGAAGCAAGGGCCCTTTGTGTCTTGACAATAACTAACAACATCTCTCCTCCAACAAAGAGGTGAGCACTGACAAACTTCTCAGAACCAGTCACAGAAACTCTGGATTTCTACTTGATGCTAATGTCAAGAGAGATTAAATTAAAAATAAATGGGATTAAAATGTGAGTCTCCTTGGCTGAACTGCACACACTCTAGCTGTCATCAGTCAGCGACAATGATAAAGCCTCAGACATGTTAAAAAGACGAGATAGTAGGCGGACTTTGTTCCTCCACATATGAGGCTGTCACTCTATCTGGCTCAAAGTTCAGGTCACGCACACAGTTTCAGTATTGCCTCTGTTTGTGTTGCCCATCATTGTGTGAGGTCTGAGTCTGTTCATACTGAGCTTCAACATGACCCGCTGGGCCCTTCTCGCTCCCCTTCTGCTCCTGCTGGGCCTTTTCATCCACGGTGCTGTCAGTCAGGAGGCTGAGGAGCCAACAGCAGCACCACCACCACAGGGCCAGACCTCTGAGGGCACGCAGGCAGAGGATGAGGACGAAGAGTGGGGAATGAACTCTATCAGAGGCAGCTTTGAGACTGTCGGCAGCTACTTTGACTCAATGCTGGAGTTCATGGGTGGACGGGATGGAGTGTGCCAATACCGCTGCAGATACGGTAAGTCTGTGACACAGATAAGTGGCATTATGCAGTGTGGTCTACAGATATTGATACTCTGTCACCGTGATCCAACAGATTTATTTGGATTCTTTGTCTTTTTTTAGTCATAATTAAATGAGGATAGAGCCAGAAATGTACTATACAGTTTAGTCTTGGAATGATCTGCTATTGCAGATAACCCATGACATGACAAAACATTTCCAAGGGCCAGGGCAGGGTCCAGTTGATGTTGCTTCCAACAATAAAACATTGGATCTTTTTTGAGCAAAAACGACCATATGATATTTTTATATATGTATATATCTAGCTTACCATTTATTATAAATTAATTATACAAATATGAATTAGTGCATTGTTAAAATTGCTTTCAATACTGTTTGGATAATCTATGCCTACAGTACACTCTTCTTTTAGTTAGCCACTGAGATGACTAAAGGTACACAGTACTTGGATGGATGATATCTTCACACTATAGCTATATTCAGTTTC
>OMNW01012943.1:0-13098 GCA_900303245.1 Selene dorsalis | reverse complement strand
CGCTTCCTACATAGCATTCTGAGAAAAGGGCAAAACCGACAGCGAGCAAGCTGCAAAGCTGCAGCCAACAAAAGACTCCCATTATTATATTCTACCTGTAGGCTACAACACACAGTATATGGCAGATGATCGCCTCCAATTCTACGCTCTATACAGATATTTACAGCAGGGCAACAGCAATACAGGAAAGTCACAAATACACTTAAGCTTTGATGCAGAATTGGGAAACAATTTCAGTCTATACACATAACCTTCCTGTTATTTTCATTGATGCTGTTACATGTTACATACACACAGCGCACAGTGTCTACTGTGGCAAAGATGAGCTGAAAATGCAGAGGTCAGCTTAGGTTTGCTCACATCAACTGTGCGACCGTAAACTCACAGACATTTGCATGGCTCCATACCAGCACGGCTTGTTAGCTGCCTTGAAATGGAGGAGGAGGAGTGAAGGAGAATCAGCGGGCACTGTGGAAACACATGATAACGTCCAACAGTCTTTTGATAGTGGCTCTTGATATTTACTTCAAAGGCCCATTATATGCAGCCAATTAAACTGACATAGTGTGGCTGGCTGCAGGGATCGAAGCTGGCTGCGGAAATAACTCCAACACACATCCCAAATGTCAACAAACATGAAAGAACCTGTGAAACAATTTGGCTACACGAAAAGTGTTAATCTGCAAAATCGTGGAATAACTCAAGTCCCCTCATGCTGCCGGACCTGGCAGCACCGAGCCAGCAACAAGAGATATCAACCATCCACAGTGAACTTGTGGAAGAAACGAGTAGATGTTAAAGGTATGTTTATTAATGTACTAGTCCATCTATGTATGAATGACAGAGACATAGAAAGAGAGAAGAGAATGAGAGCAAAAGAGGGAAAAATTGAAACAGAGGAGAGGTGAGGGAGGGCTGAGCAGAGCAAAGACAATTTGTGGTGTGATGGCCGACGGCCCTTGTGCTTAGCTCGTGCGCTGAATGAAAAGAAGCCATCGTGTGGGTGTGTGTTTGTGTGTGAGAGAGTGTCTGCAGCAGTGCTGGGGGGTCGGCCCCTTCTCGGCCCAACTGGTGCTGAATGCAGAGCAGGCAGCATCAGGCCAAGGCAAATGACTACAAGGCCTCCTCAGTGACTGCAGCACAGGCTGCACCTGGGGAATGGCCCTGCACAGCAACACAGCCGCAGTCACACAGTCCATCACAACGCATCCCTGAAAGCAACACTGCAGGACGCACACACGTGCCCAGCAGGTACCAGACCAAATGAAAGCACAAGCTTTTTTAGAGTTTTAGGCTTGTTTGACGTATTATATGTTTTTCTGTTGAGTTGTGGCGTGATGATAAATCACATCATCACCTGGGCCTTTTGCATCCATGCATCTTATTTCCATCTCTTAAGATAACAACAAGTACTACACTGCACTTACTTGCCAGTTAATTAACTAAAGCCCAGCTGATACAGGGTCTTAAAGGCCCATTCAGGTATTGATATTTGAGGGTTAAAAAATCCTGTCTACCAATAATATTATAATTTTTACACTGTTGCCATGGCATTTCTATTCATGTATCATCTGGATATTGATATAAATTTCCCAATGATAAATCACTGTGACTGTATTTTGAAGGCAACTCAGCCGTTATCAAATTAGGACATGAGTAATACACCATCCAACAACCTTCACCAACACCTGCACATTGCTGCACTCCACAATCGCCAACATTTCAAAACAGCTCCTGCTTTTTAAACACAAACTGTTCAGGACACAGTATCGCTGCACTATTTTGGCACAAATCCAGTGGTTACCACACAGTTCTGTGTTTATACCTCTATCTGATGAAAATGTAAGAAAACTGAATCACTACATAGGCCGAACACACATGCTTTTACTCTCATCTCAGATAAATTCCTAATTCCTGGTCGTTTCTGAAGCACAGGGTTTCATGTGAGTGCAGTAAACTGAGCAGTGGACCTGACATCTGAGGACTGTTTGACTGTTCGGCCCTTTGACAAAGATCAACGCTGCCGGTCGAGCAGGAGCCAGCAGTCTAATGCACAGCGTAGTGAATATCATAAAGTGTGTGTTTGTGGTGCTTGTGGCCTTAGTATTTGACTGGACACTTGTGAACATTGGACCAGGTTCACTCCAAGAAAAAAACAGTTATGATATAGTATGGTAAAGTAAAGGCAACGGCAAAAAAAAGTTTCCGTAGTTCCAAGGAGATAAATCAATAACAACATGTGCACTTCATGTACAGATGGTGCTGATCATTGACCACTCTGGCTGTGGCGGGACTTTGAGATGAGGTCAATCTGTCCTGACAATGGGTCTCCTTTAAGAGCCTTAATATAAAGTGACAGATTTCCCTCTATTGAGTCCACAAATTGTAAACCAGTAAACCCATCACAATCAGACTTGGTCCTGATTGGCCCTAATTCTGAACAATAAATTAAATCCTCTTAGTCTGGACAGTTTGCAGCCATTGGACTGATAAATTCTCTCACTTGCTAAACAAAGGCGCAAGTAGCAAATGGCAGACAAATGCTTCCATCAGTAGTTAGTTACAGAAAAGCGTTCAGACCCCGGTCATTGTTTAAACCCAAAACATTTACCAGCTCTGGATTTTGTTTTCCAAATCACAACTTTCAAGTGATTTTATTCATTCACAACAAGCGTAAGAGTTGATTTTCCTGAACTGACACAACTATCAAGAGCTTAGCCTCGTCCTTGCTCCCACACATTGGTTGAATTACTGCACAGAATACAATACAAAACAATATCCATCTTTATTAACGACTCGTTTAGTTTAGTGCTGTGTTTTTTTTTGTTTTTTTTTAGTACATACAGATGAGAAAAATGTATCCTGCCCATTGAAATATTTAAACTTGATTCCAGAGCAAATCTACTTGACCAAAAGGTTCTTTCAAGGGAAAATACACGAGAAACATTAAACAGTACAATAAAAAAAATCAAATTTAAGAAACAATAACATGAAGTGGATATTTTCTGCAGTGTTTCTGTTAAGACCCAAGTCTACTATAAAACCACTCCATCAGACACTTAAACTGACCGGTTACTTTCATTGGGTGCCCTGACTAAATGCATTTTTCATCATTACTTTCCATTCTATTCTAATGGACATTCAATTCAATGAACAGGGATCCTAAAGTGGTGCTTTGTTGGTCTTCCCTACAACAACTCAAAAGGGTCTACGTCCAGTGAGACTTGCAGCAGGCCTCTTTGACAGGCGCTCCACATCATGCTTCACCTTCCAAACTGAAGAATCAATTCAATTATTCATGTCAAAGACAGAAAAGCTATATTTCACAAAGTTTTTTTTTTTTGTTTTGTTTGAAGCGCAAGTGTTAATATTATTTTTATTCATTAAAAATTTAAATGCTGAAGCTTGGTCATCGAGATGAAGGATTGAGCCGTCTTGCATTGAGCTGTCAGTTACTGTGCTTATAGACACTGGTACACACACACACACAAAGTGCACTTAAAATGTGTGTACTAGAGGATGAGGGGAATGGACGGTGCGTCAGTAGGATGCGCGCACTGAGACGTGAATAAAGACCATTTGCTCATGGATTCATAGGCTTCCGTCATCCATTATTTAGCATGGAGAAGAGCAGTGGATTGGTGGCTGGGTGATTTTTCTGACAGCGTTTACATGGCTGACGGCTACAGATGTGAGGATTTTGAGACTCAAGATAAACATTGGGCTTTGACAGTGAAAAAACTTTTTTTTTTTTCCTGAAGGTTTTTTTAACCAGTGGAAAAGCTGCAAGTTTTAACAAAATGAAAATAAATATTGACGTTCCTCCAAACCTGCAGCCAGAGAGTAGAACAATTTAACAAATTTTGGTTCAGGAGGTGCACGGACATGTGAAAACCTGCACTACAGATTCCATCAGCAACATTAACCACTGTGTATCCCCATATACCACGCCCAGGGCAAACCTCTTTGTGGACAATTAAGAGATTGCTATAGATTTCAACATGGCTGATTTCACCTCAGTGGACAAATGTAAAACATCAACAAAAAAAAGAAAGTAGTCGCTAGCCAGCATTTGCCCTCCATCCAAAAGCAAAATGACATTAGCTCTTGTCTATTGAGTTTGCTAAATGCCCCACATAAAGTGAATTTGCCCCCCAGGGCGGGGAAACAATCACGCAGGCGAGCGTTCCATTTAAGTGATTTGAATGATCGGAGCGCTGCAGTGCTTCCTATCAGCCACAGAAATGGGTCAATACACTGAGACTAAGTGACACGGCTGGCAGCCTGCGCTCTCATAGACGACCAGGCAGAGGAAGAGGAGCGGGACCTCACTGTCATTGGGTCAGACAGACGTGGATACACAGACACACACACACACACAGAGGCCTTTTCTGTACAGTTAACCAAGACCATACACACCTATGATGTCACAACACTTATCCCATGACTAACATTGGGCTGTTATTCTCATTTGGCTATGCTAAACTTTTTTTTTTCTTTTTAACTTACACTGTTTCTGCAAAACAACACTCTCTAACATTCATATCAGTATATTTACATCTCCAGCAGCACTGCTTGTGTCATAGCATTCCTCAAAAAGACCAGCATTCATGTCAAAAAAGTTTAAAAGTTTAAGACAGCAGACCATTTAGTTCCAGTAAAACTATTCAACAAATGCCAAAACTATACAGATAAACTGAGTTGGCCTTATTTCTTTCTATAAATATACAATTCAAATCAATCCTCCGCACTGTGTTTATTATTATCATAAACTCTTATAACCCTGTGACATCAGTGAGCGAAGAACAACTGAACAGCCAAATATCAAACTATCAAATACTCTCCAAGTGGAAACTTTAACTCAAACATTGTGAAGATGTCACTGTGCTTAAGAAAAAAAATGTCATGACTTACTTTCAGCGTTGATTGACATTGTGTCTTTCTCCCAGGACACAACAGTGATGTAGGCCTCCACTGAGGCAGGGATAATGCACTTGAAGACCGCCACATTGCCTCTCATGGCTTTCTGGTCCTCCACCCGGACAGTGTAGGGCTCTCGAAGGACTGAGGGGAGGGGACACAGGAGGTGTGTTGTGTATAAGATGAAAAAGCGCTAATACAAAGCTCAGACAAACTACGCTTCATTCTGAACAATGATTTGTTGTATCACACATTCATGAGATGAGATTTCAGAGAAACTGACCCGCCTTAATGTGGACATCTTGGCTCCTGATTCTCCCTGAGGGGTTCTCCGCTGTGCAATAGTAGGTGTTGTCGTGGATAAGTTTGCTGAAGCTGGAAGGGGGGATGTGGAAGATCTGAAGGGTGCCATTGGGGTGCACATGGCGGATCCCTGGCACATCATAGATCTCCTCTCCTGTGGCCAGGTACCAGCGCAGTGAGACAGGGGGCACGCCTGCGGCGGGACAGGGCACCGATGTCCCTGTGGTGCTGGCAAACACTACCTCTTGCACAGATGCATTGACAAAATATAAGCTGGAACGTAGATCTTCACAGAAAACTGTTGGGAAAGAAACGAGATAACAAACACGACAGTAAGACAAGTCATTTCTTTTTTTTTGTGCTTCCTACAAAATGTGAACATTGCATGTCATAAGATTCTAAATAATGAAACTGACAAACTGCACCTGCCTCCGTTAAACACCACCACATAACGCAAGTATGTGATTTAACTGAACTGTGCTATTCTGCGTCTGTGTTATTCAGCGAGTGTGTTTTTCCCTGGTTGACCATTGTGTCTGTGTTCACTGCAGTGGAGGAAGGTTGCAGGAGTGTATCTCCTGTTGTCTGTGTAGAGACATTGCAGCAAAGCTCTGGGAGATCAGCAGTGGGAGTGAAATCACACCAGACCGAGAATATCCACAGAACAAGAGGCCACACCCTTCCTCACAAAACATACACATCTGAGTTCACAACACAACACGTGCAAAAAACACACAATCCTTTGCCACACCAAATGAGCAGCTGTAAATGTGCTCAGAAAGACAGTGAGTTGTTGATGTCAGTGTCTTCTGGGCTAATTTTCTTGGTAAACATGTGGAGGACAGGCTCAAGTCCAGCCCATCTATAACAGAAGTGGTTATATTATACTGTGTGAGGAAGTACAATGAAGATCACACATTGGTGTTTCAGCTTCTTTTTTGTTTTGTTTATTTGATTTTTTTTTTTACCAGTTATTCTCCCACAACCAACCACATGATCTCTTGACAGTCATTTACACTCATGCTCTCATCAAAATGAAAATGTTAGTAGCTTTCCACTGCCTGCATAACGTTTCCCTTTGAATCTAAATGTGTTACAGTATCAGTCATAATAATCATACTGTGGTGTTAAACGCAGTTTGACCAGAATCAGTTCCTGTAATTACAATGTGGGTATTAAATACAGCTGGGATACAGTCACTCCGTCACGTCTGCGGGGAGGATGTCTCCACATCATCTAAACTAATGAAGCAAGTCAGTGTAATGTGATGCACTTCCACTGTAGTAAGTTACTGTGCAGGATAAAAACTGACAATGCAACTCTTTGCTATAATGGACAACCTACACTGTGGGCATGAGGCCAAGAAATGTATACTGGCTGGGTCCCAAGAGTGGATGACTTGTTTAATACATCCAGCGCCTTTTAAATATTTTACAGATTTAAGTTGTCGGAGAAAATGAACAGATAACGTGGGATAACTGCTGGGGCATATTTCTGTGCATCTGTGCTCAGAGAGGAGACGATGAGAAACTAGAACAATAATGGCTAATACATGATGCCAAACCTGCTTCTGTTTTGATGCACAGTTACCTTGAGGCTGACAGGTGTCACTACATCCAACAACATTATTGTTTTTAAAGGTAACACCAAACACGTCCATGGCGAGTGTCTGCTCCTGCTCAGCTCATGTCACCCTCACCATGATGCCAAATCTGCGTTGTATGCCGAGCTGTACCTGTGACTGTGAATCCACATTGCAGCACTGGAAAAGACTCATAATATTAAAGCCTTCTGTCTGCACAGTGTATTTATATTAACACTGTTTTACACCCTCGGTGTTATACATTGTGGGGTTTCCATCATTCACAGAAGTTATTATACTATAACATTTAACAGCTTAATTGCCGAGATCTGAAGGTGCCAGCTGGGTAAGAAGTGTTCTCAGACACTTTATAAACAAGTGTGCAGTTTATCTAAGAACTAAATGATGTGTTAGTGAATACACCATAAACAACAAGTCCATTACACAGAGGACTATGTGCTGTAGTTAACTACAGTGGGTAAAAACACGGATATTCTCTGCAAATACACAACAATTGCAATTCTGCTTTTGTTGTTTCCAATTGTTCTCACTTTTGCCACTTTTCATCCTGACCTATGATGGTCCTAAGAACTTCCTGCACGGCAATGTAAGAAAAAGATGCAAACATCAATGAAGACAACATCTTCACCTGTTTGACGACACTGTGCAACAGCACGAGCGGAGAACATGAGAGAAAATGCTGCAAGTTGAACAGAATAAAAATGAGCTGAGTTAAAAAAAACAAAACAAAGGAAACTGACAAGGACAAGCGGGAGTTGGTATCATGGTTTGTGCTGAAGGGCAGTATTTACTCCATGACTTGATAGAGGCCAAGTTAGAACTGGGCATACACAGTAAATATAAGCTCAGTTTATTAGGAACAACTGGTTAAAACAAATGCAGTCAAGTACCATGCTTGTTAACTGAAAACTGTGTATGTATGTAATATTATTTTACATCTATTAGACTTCAATGACTGCATTCACTGCAGCTATGTGTACTTACTAACCTGGCCTCAAAGTATATATATGGCTGCGATATTATCTGAATCATCCAGTCATGATGTTAAAACTGAAATGAACTTTAATCACTTGTGTTTCCTCCGACAGATCATCACCTTCAGTGCCATTTCCTCATTCGGCTGTTTCTTTCTATTTTTGTTAAATGGCTGCTGAAATACTACTGTACGGGTTTATGAGTGGTCAGGATGAACCTTAGTGTGTCCACAGTGAGCGTCCTGGATAAACAAAGTGAGGACTTGTGGGTAAAGTAGATAAGCAGATGTATGTTTGTTCTACTTAAATCAGTCACATCTGCAGGGCAAACCAAATAAAGAGCTAAAAGTTAGTTTGCAAATGATAATTCTACAGAAACAAACAGAGAGATGGAGGAAGGAGATGCAAACTAAGTATGTGTCTTTAAGCTCAGTGCTCTGTGCTGCATCTCTACAGTCTGCGCTCTCTGTTTGTGTGGACTCTCCCCTCCTGTCGCCAGCCTGCCTGCTTGTGCGACAGCTGCCAATCCTCCCTCCCCGGAGACCAAACATTTTAGCGCTCCATAAATTCCTAATGAGCACGCTCAAATCACCGGCCACTTCCACCCACTGGTCCCTCAACCTGTTAGGACAAACAAACATCATGGTGTACACATGTTTCTGCACATTACGAGTGGCAGTCATTTCACACATGCAGTACTCAGAGGGGCCAGGCCTGGAGGTGTTGAAAAGCGAACGGCTGTAGTTGTCGACAGCTACAAGACTACTAGAGTTTCCTACCCAGGAGCTGTGAAGAAGAGGCAGAGCAGCCATGACACAGGGCTGAAACCTGAATATTAATTACCTTTTAAACATGAACTATTTAGGAGTTTAGGTGCAGAGTCAACCACGAGGTGTCATGTTACCAGTGTGGGAGCGACCTGTCAACAGTGAAGACCTCAAAAACAGGTCTACATGTAAACAAGCATACGCCTATTTCCTGGTGTGGCTGTGGGAGCTTGTATTTTGTGTGACAGTCTGTCATGTTTTGTCGGTGACGTGCAGGCAGCTAACCTTCAGCTTTACCGCTCATGTTCTGTCATCACATAACTCGTAGATTAAGCCTCCACATGACTCCACGCTAAGCAACTAGCCTTCAGGCAGACACATTATTTATTATTTTTATTACCTTATTCCAACAAATAAGTAAATAAATAAATAAATAAAACTACATTTCTGCAGAAAATACCCCCCCCCAAAAAAAAGCACCACAATAGCTGATTTAGAATTGCTCTCTCTAGCCATAATGAAACATGGAGGACTTTCTCGGGGGTTAATTTACAGCCATGTAATCACATTGAGTAACAGCTTGTCTGTGGTTTTCTCAAGTAGGAAAATCTGCCATCAAGATGGTCATAAAATCTCAGCATCTGTTATGACTAGCGGGGAGCTACTGTGACTGTGAATTGTCAGTGGAGTAAATATTTTACCACAATTTTGTTAATTTGCCTCCTTAACAGAAATATTGGCTCTCATCATCTGAGTGATGATCTCCCATATAGCAGACAGCCGTAAACATGCAGATTTCTGAGAGGGACAGCGGGACAGAATTTACATTCCTGCTGTAACCGACTGTGTAACCTAATATGATGAATGATGAATACAGTATAAATGTAGAGAGAACACAAATACACATATGGGGCTGTGTTTTGGCATTGACACTCTTCAGTTCATATTATAACATCTTTGGCAGTGTTGCTATTTAAACAGCTCTTTCCTTTCAGTTTAATAAAAAAAAAATACAGTAAAATTTAATATTAACGTCAGAAACCTGGGTCTCAGACTTCAATATCAGACTCCAAGGTAAAATTAGAAGCTGAGCTGTCCAACCCCACAACAACTTCATCCTGCACTGTGCACAGTTATCGAGACTGAACCTGCAGACGTTTTAACCTGCCTGCACCTTTTTGTTTACATTTTGAAAAATCAGCATCATAAAAGCATCTCAGTTCCTGCTCACACTGTACAGAAAACAACCTCCTGATGATCAGAGATACTGTCTTACACTGTAAAAAGCAGGTTCTGCTGAAATGTAGTGACATTTGTGGCACCACATTATCAGTCCATAACCAAATAATGTATTTAAATTAGTTTAGACTGGTACAGCGCTGAATGTTTATTAAAGAAAACCTGTGTGCAATCATTTTGCATAGGAGGATTTTGCTGTAGCCATCCATCGGGGACAGTGCAGGCAGTGTGATGGCTGCTGCAGTGGCTGACACTGTCTAAATGAGAACAAATAGCATCATGCAGCCTGTGGTCTGAATGCATCTGAAAGGCGACTGTGCAAAGATGAGAGGCTGCTTTATAACTGCTTTTGTCTCAATCCGCTTTGCACCAGCTCATAAAAAATTGACACCTCCACCACCTCCACCACCTATTTCTGGGTGGCTGATTTCTTAAGATGGGAAAGCCTGATGGACACAAAACCCCACCAGATCCCAGTAGTCCAGATAGATACAGTGGGAGTGCATTTACTTCTCAGTGCAGAGCTAAGGGAAACAGTGAAGCTGGGGGTTGAGTGGGGAGGCGGGAAAGCTGGAAAACACTCAAACAGTGAGACTCTGGCCACTATTAACAGAGAGAGAATGTAAAGGAAGAGGGAAAGAAGAGATGCAATGAGAGAGGTCAAAAGGTACACTCCTTGGTTGTTTTCCACAGTCTCCTTCAAATGTACGTGTCTCTTTCTCTTCACTCTCTTTACTCTTCATTTCCACACTCTGCTTTGTCTGTGTGTATTCCTCTCTATCCTTCATCTCTCCTTCACGCTTCCCTGGCCCTGTCATTCACATTCAGACTTGCTCCACCTTTACACCACCTATACACGGCGCAAAAAGAAGAAAAAGAAAAGTAAAATGTTGTTAATGTGCAGGGAGAGAGCCAAAGAGGACGCCGGGGTATCACCATGAACCCAGCTGTCTGTCCACAAACACCACAATCTGTATTTATCATCCACTGGAGCTTCAAAAAAAAACTGAAAGCAATGAAGTCTGAAATCAAATTGCTGCAGGAAATGTATAGAAAACAGCATTCAACACTTCTGTTAGGTCAGAGTATTGATAAAAATCATTTTAACCTCCTTGAACCATTCATCCAATGATGCTTCTGAATCACATGGATACTAGACTCCCCTTGATGTTGATTCTCTTTGCCAGTTATCTAACAAAACAGATATTACATAAACATCATTTGTATTTTAGGGGATTTTATTAGAATATTCAGTTGTAAAATAATAGCCCAAGACAAACTAGCCCAATTTATCCTAATGCCTGCATGCAAGCAGAGGAGACGGCATGTGGGTGGCTGCTGGCTGTCATCAAGTGTTTGTGTACAGCACCGTTAAATAATAATCTCATTAACAGCTGTCATAAAATAGTAAGATGTAACACATACAAATGCGCATCTCAAATATGTGCAACACACCGATTTAGCAGAGGGACGAGACAAACTTTTGAAGATCTACTGGTAATACTGGGAACACAGGAGAGAGATCAAAACACGAGACTGAGTCTTGAAATGGGAGATAAAAGATTTATGTGGACCCTATCGATAGTCGGTCAGCTGTCAGCCTGCTCGGCAGATTAAGGCTGCGGTCTGCAACACTTTGGTCCACATCTCTCAGAGGATTTCTGTCTCGGTTGAAAGTGCTGGTTTTCTGAATTTTACTTTAAAATGAATAATCTTCTTTAAAATTCGGCACTGCTTATTCAATCGACCTGAGAACTCTGATGAGGCTGTTTCTGTCCTCTCCGTCTGTTAAAGTTTCCTCTCACGACCAGGAGGGTAACAACAGGGTAATACAAGTTGTAGCATTTTTATTTTTAAATTTTATTTCTCAATTCTCCAAATCCTTAAAGTCCTACTCTCTAAATTTCCTCGATATGACTTTGTCATCACGGATTATCATATTATGCTGAAGAAACACTAACCCAGTCTCCTGTCCATCATGCCCCCACACACACACTAATGCTGTCACTAACAGCACCATATACCGTCCTGTCTTAATCGACATCAGTTTTCCATGAGCAAAAAGCACAAAGAGGAAAAAGTGATATTGATCAATTATGAATCTCATTCATCTATAATAGATGGACTCTCTATCTTTTCTGTCTGTGAAAAGCTCAAAGGAGGAGGTGTGTGTGTGTTGGGGAGGGGGTGTCCTGTTGGGTTACTGAAGCAATTCCCTTCTTCTTTCTGTGTGAAATAATGCTTGGTACAGTCCCACATGTCAGCACCTATTGGTGGCAGACCCTGCTGAAGCCTCTAACCGTGGATTGCAGGTGACTTCTAATGCAATCCTCCGGTTGTGGAGCCTCTACCACTGCATTTCGAGCTCAAGGGCACCAGACACGCTTTGGTCAAGGAGAGTGCACGCAGGCGTGTCACAAGGACGTGGGGGGATGAGTGTTAATGTCTGGTAGCCCACAAACACGAGGGCTTGGTTGACAAGCAAGACAGTGGTGTTCAGAATATTATGTTTCAAGTATGTTGAAACTTGACATCATGACGCTTTAAGCTTTACAGTAACGGATATCTGCAAATTTGAAAATGCACTAGTTGCAAAGGTCCTGGACTGAATGTCTCGGATTAAAGACAGAAGACTTTCCTCCTCCCTCTAATGTGTCTTCAGTGAGACCCATGAACCTCCACTCTGACAGTGCCCATCAGTGGTTGCTTCCAAATCACCCAAGCAATTTATTTAAGTAAATGTCTGATCAATACGGGTCCCACTAACACACAACATAAATAGGCCTATGCATTAGCATGTGCATTAGCCCACTGATGTGTCAGGGGCTTTTTTCTCAGCCTGTGTTTACCTCAACTAAACACCATTAATCAACCTGAGCTGAATCTGCTCTTTTTGTCATTTTCTTGTTAAAATGACAAAACGCTCATTGATGCTTTTATTTCATTGATGGCTTGGCTTTCTGCAACAACAGCCCAATGTTCACCTCTTCTTTTATGATGTCATCACACTGAATTAGCTATTACCCACAACATGTCTGTCCGGCCCAAGGCTGCTAATGTATTTAAACATCGGAGTCCAACTGGCTCTCAGCCACGGTGAAGCCCTCACCAGGTCAGAGATCTCCGTGGTGCTACGGTGGGCACCAGGGCATCAAGACATTAGGGCAGCTCCACTGGGGCAAACAAGTACTGAGCCACACTGACAGCTCATGGCAGGCGATGCAGGTAATTAAGGCAGAGCTCTGCAGAGACCGCCTAGGGAGGGGAGAGTGGGGGCTGGGGGAGTGGAAAA
>OMNW01012941.1:84811-95566 GCA_900303245.1 Selene dorsalis | reverse complement strand
TTTTTCAAGAACTGAGGATGGTGTTTTTTTTTATAAGCATGATGGGTATTTGACCAAGTATTTGTTTTTTAATTTAACATATCCTTGGTAAACACTGTAAAATCTTTTGGTGTGATTTTTTTTTTTTTTTTTTTTTTTTTTTTTTTTTAACAATTTATGTTATATTCCCTTTAGTTTTAGGAGTAGGTTCTTTACCTGTATTTGTCACTGCATGCTGTTTTGAGATCAGCGGGGGAGAGATGCCAGCCACTCAGCTTACGCTACGGAGGCTCATGGAACTTAAACAATTTCTATGCTACAAACTAATTCAAGAGACACGAAAATGAAAAACTGCAAATGCAAAGACCCAAAGTGTATCAGTTATCAGTAAAATCAGTAAAAATATGTTTTAAGGTGGTGTTTAAAAGCAGCAACAGTGATGCCACAAAAAAAGCAATGACACAAAAAAGTTAAAGGTTCACTTTGACTTTGATGTGGTTACACAATGGATTCTACCTGTACAGTGACAAACAGGACGAACCGGTGTTGACTATGAGTTGGACCTGACTAAGGACTCTGTAACACGGCTGCCTGTGCTTTCTGTCCCCGCAGCTAAAAACATGGTGAACGTTCTGGTTGCCAAGCTGCCCAGTGATGGCCTCCAGAGAACGCCATCCAATGAGGTGGTGGTCAACATCTGTGGAGCCCTCAACCACCTGGTCTCCTGCAGCTCCATGGCAGCACGTGACATCGCCTACTTCAATGGCCTGCCGAAGCTGGTCGGCATAAAGTCATTCCACGATAACAAGTATGAGCAACCTCCACAGTGATGCTGCAAACACCTGTGAAAACAGAGCTGTGCAGAACTCTGCATGTCTTTTTTGTAGCTATAAATGTTTTGGAGCTGCTTTCCCTTCTGGAAGGAGGTCACACAAAAATATAACCTTTTGCTAATTTCTTTGTGATTTTGAAGTGTTTCCCGCTCTGTTTATGCTCTGGTATTTCCTCCTTGTTTTTCACTGTCTATCACTGCTTCTCGTTTCAGCTCTGGGAGCCTGAAAGCCTCTAGAGCTGCCTCCACTGTGCTCTGCAACATGTTCCAGTACAACAAGCTGCACAAAGACTACAAGATGGTGAGACCCAAATCTGCTGCTGTCATCACTCAAATATCACATACACACAGCTGCAAACACATCACCTTTGTAAGCAAAAACATGTACTGATGAAGTATTTAAAGGAATTAAAACAGCATTTAAAAGGCATCACTAAATAGAAGTGAGTGAAGTGAAAATACTGATTGCCTTTAAGAAAAATGAATAACTGTGACACAACAACTTACTGTATGAAACATTAACCAGTTGAGCACCTGCGTTGGTCTAAGCCGGCACCCTGGCACATACAGGGTTAACTGGTCCTTTACGTAACTCAGGTTTGAGGCCATTTGATGCTTTAAGTGTGATGAGTAGAACTGTAATGTAGGAGCGAAGACAGGTGCGAGGGTAAAGTGCGCTGCAGTAGTCCAGATGTGACAACATAAAAACATGCATGACTCAGCAGAAGTTGAAAAAACTGAAATTTGCACCTACCTTACTTTTTTATTAATGATTAACGACAAGATTTTAAAAGTTGTTTATATATTATCAGTTGTTTAGTCAATACAATTTCAGGTAATTGTGAAAATCCTTCCCCGAATTTCCTGGAGCCCACTGTGCTGCCTTCAAAATAAAAGTCTAAAGAGAGAATTCTCCTTGGGGTTTGAGGATGAAGCTGAAAACACAAACACTGACAGGATTGTTGGTCTTATGAAGTTATATATGACAGATGGCAAAGGCTCAGCACACATTGAGCAGCAGCCAGTAAAATCAGAGACCAGTTAAACCAATATAGCTGATAAAACCTACCTCACTTACCTTGCTGTCTCTTTGGTTTAGTGGAAGCAGGTGTTTGACCTCTCGAAGCACAATCACATCACATTTGGAAACACTGTGATTTTATTTAAAATGCACCAAACCGTGAGGTAGCTGCCGCAGTGAGCGCTGCACTTGCTCTCTGTGCTTCCTTCAGAGTCATTGAAGACCAGAGCCACATTCTTCAGCTTCTGTAGAGGAGTCCTCTGACAGCAAGAGAAAGGTCTTTGGCTTCACTACTGTGTCGTGGAAGCAGCCAAGCCTTCTTTACTTGCTCTCAGTGTTGCATACTGACCTGTGGTCACCCCACCTAGTGATTCTGGGTAAACTGAAGTCGAGGCTCAGAAATCGAATCACAAAAGGCTTCAGTGAAATTGTTGTTGAGAGACAGGATTCCAGGACATTAACTTTCCCCATTATATCTGTACAAGGGGTCCGTGGCCAGTGGTGATTCTGACTCAGTGTTTGGCCCAAGCCTCAGACGTGACTGTTTTCCTAGTGGTCCCTGGCACTTTTCCAGCGACCCCCACCGCACGCACACTTGTATACTGTTGACAAGGTCACAGGAAAACACTGGAAAATGCCAGCAACTAAAGCATCTACACTGATGAATCCAGGCCCCTCTCCTGGAGTAGGGTGGTGTGAGCCACCATCTTTGTTTGGACACTACTGCAACTGTGATTCCTCATAGTTACCTGTGAGTGTACCTCACATTACTACGCTTGAGGTTGTAGTTTACATCCACAACTACTCATAAATGTTCAGAATGGAGACAGTAAAAGCAGAAACACTCTTCATGTTCAAACTTTGTAGCTCAGGCCGTGGGGCACGGTGGTCCAGTGGTATGCACTGATGGTTCCCAAATCTGGGACCTTTCTGGGTGGAGTTTGTATGTCTCTTGTGCCTGTGTGAGTTCTCTCCAGGTTCTTTGACTTCCACCCACAGCCCAAAGACATGCGCACTAGGTTGCTTGGCAACTCAAAATTGCCCATAGATGTAAATATGTTTGTCTTTATATGTTGTCCCGGCGATAGACCGGTGACGTAGGGAGGGCAAGGGTGGGGTACACCCTGGACAGGTGTACCCCACCCTGGGGTACACCCTGGATTAACCCTGGATTAAATTATTTTATTTGCCAAAAATGTGTAGTCAGCTGACAGCACAACGCTGATAACAACATTTCGCCCTGAAAACATGTTTTTACAAAAACACAACATTATCAAACAGATGGTGCCTGAGCAACATGTTTTCTGGGGAGTGGACCAAGTGAACAAGCTGGAGTGAGCGTGAGTTTGTGTGAGAGTGAGCAGACAAAGGATTAGATGAAGAAATAGGAGACCAAGTTTTCAACTCCACCTCTAACCTCCTGGCATCTTTTTATAGTCGCCTGAGATCTAAGGGCTGAAGTGTGGATGCTTGCAGCACGGTAGCATAGAGAGAGATAAAGAAACAAAGACAGAGCTGGAGAGATCTGAACTCATCTCCCGAGAAGTCAGCTTTACTTGGCAGCTACACTTGAAAACAGCCAGATGTTGGACTGTCCATCTTTTCTTTCCTACCAAATACCACCAAGCAGATCCCGGCCCTGGAGGTGAACAGCCCTCTTGTTGTTTGCTCATCAGTTGGGTTTTTTGGACCCAGACACACAAAGGAAGATAGAAGCAGACAGGAGCAGTGAGGAATATCTCAGGGACATGAACAGAGAGCAGACAGGAACAACAACAGTAACTATGAGCAGGGAGCAGGAAATAAAAACACAGTGTGGAGGGAACCTGATTACACTCACACTGAGCTCTTTAAAGTGACTTTATAACTCTGAGAACAACAGAGGAGTTCTTTTCCTCAGCACTGAAACAGACCAAACAGCACTGAGACATGTAGATCGATGTCTTGGATGCTTGCTGCTGTGTTGAATAGTGATTCCTGTTGGTGCAGTGGGAACTGCAGAACTTAATGAACCAGAACCAAAAACACCACAGCTCCCTACAGAGATGTGATACACTGTGTATACCTGCTTTGAGTTTCCATATGATGACATACTTTACATGCAAAGAAAATGGAAACATATACTGTGGCCACCCCAGTGGCCTGATACAGCATGTGTAATGCAGGCTTGGCCCTGGGTTTGAGTCCAACCTGTAGCCCTTTGCAGATCAACCCCCTTCTCTTTCTCTCTCCCCCTTTCCTAACTAAATGAAGGCAAAAACAAACTTAGAAAAGAAACATATGTTTAAAAATTATATATGAAACCAAATACAGACTGTTTTATAATATTTGACCCATGCAAACATGTATGTATATATACATATGCAGGATAAGCGGTACAGAAGATGAATGAATGAATGAATGAATGTACTTATGCTAATATTGTAGACACGTCTCCTAAATATATTCCCATCCCAAACCCTGTTAATATGAACTGATACTAGAGAGTCCAGAGGTCAGAGACCACTTTCCCAGAATGAGAAAATGTTTTAAACTTGAAAATTAATATGAAAAACATATTGTAACATGTTGCTTTAATAAACGTACATATATTATGAATCAAATATATATTAACATATATGGTTGTAACATGTTATACTATACAAGAACTCATCTATGTTTATATGCATAACTATATGATATGCGTATGTAGATGTATATTTTAATATACAGTTTAGTATGGATATATCATATATGTTATAACCGTATATCTTCATACTTGTGATTGTATTATGTATGGCAACATCACTCTCGATATATATTAGATTCCTGCGTGGGTATATATATTATATATAAGATTTGAGGCTGAGGTTATAATCGAGAGCAGGATGTGATGTGTGGGTGTGTCTGACATTATTCCATAACATTTTATCTCCAGCAGATGTTTTTCTGCTTCATGTATGTACACATCTGCTTTTTAACCCATTTGACCTCCACTCCTCTCCTCCCATTGGCCCTCCTGCTCCCTCCCTCTGCTCTGAAGGCCTGGACCTTGTTAGCTTCTATCCATGCCTTATCTAGGGATACTTGGCTGTGATAAAGCAAATATTTTCTCTGGAGCTGATAGTGAGTGAATCGCAGTTATGTCACACATTAGGAAATCAGTAGAAGTTCACATTTTACATTTCTATTATTTACATTCAGTCACATTCATCATAACTCTCAGCAGGGAAAACATGCAATCTGCTCACAAAGCTCAGGACCTTCCTTCAGTGTAAAAATATTAAATATTAATCAGAGCAGCGTTTAAAATTGCTGCCTGACTGATTACATCAGGTTGTGCCCCCATCAACTGTGTGTTTGAGCAAAGCAATTGAGAGTTTATTATATAAGTTCCTGGAGGAGTGAAACCAGTGGCATCAGTGGAATTGGGAATTTGATAAAACAACTTAAAGAAGTTGAAGATGACATAGATTGAGAGGCTGGTCACAGGATCACAGCAGCCTGGACAGGAGCAAGTGAAGCAGCTCTTTTTAAACAAGGATGTTTTAGCAACTTGATTAATGATACTCATTAATACTTTACTCCTCTGGTGCTGATTTTATGATTATAAACCTGCATGATAACTTGTTTTTAGATACTCCACGAACAAAAAGATCTTAAAAAATACACGGTTGTCCCTGAATATTCTACTTGTGTCAGTTGTTGCTGGAGTGTGCTCTGGGTTGCATTGAGTTTTGGTCTCTCAGCAGGGACAGGTATGTCTCTTTTGTCCCCTCTGAATGAAAGGGGCAGTTTGGTTTAGTGGACTTGGCAGTTGCTGGTTTGTTCCTCCTGTTCGCAGCCAAAACAAAACAAAACTTCCCTCACACTCTGGCTGTGGTCTCACGTCACCATGCAAACAAACTTGTCCAAACCAGAGAAGAGAGCACCATGATGTTAGTTCATGGTTCTCACAGGGCAAATCTTTCCCTCTTTTAATTACTCATTCAGGAGCTTTTCTTTAGAGCTTGTGAACCAAAGGAGAATTTCCTCATCTTAAAAGAAAGACCGATCTGACCTTTACTGGGCAATCTGGAGAAACAGACCATAGTAATGACTGGGTGGAGTAGGTATCGGCCGTTCCCCACAGCATTTCATCTTTCAACAAGTCTTTCAAGTCATTGTTGTCGTTTTGTAAACTGTAACTTCACAGCAGGCTGCTCTTTTATGTTGAACTTGGTCTAACAAATGGACACCAGACAACACAGTGAAGCCTTCAGCAGGTAAAGAGGCAGATGTTTCCCTCAGGAGCTGGTGGAGACCAAGTCAGTCAATGTTGGACCTGTGTCCAGAAACAAGACTCTAAATAAAAGGTCATATAGCTCCATATCTGCTGGCTGAGTAAAGAGTAATGAGGCTGCATCCATCCATGGTGCTGTCAGCCTGCTTGGAATACCCTTGGGTCCCACCAGTGGTCCCAGTGATTGTAAACTACTCCCTTACGGTTAAAATAATTACAATATATATTATTTAAAAAAACTGTAAGCCAGGGGTGTGAGTGTGAGTAACATAGCTGTTGATGACATAAGATTCAAGTAGGCCAGGGTGAGAAGTGCATTACAATAAATTGAGCTGAAAGGTAATAAACTCAGCACAAATGTGCAAATGCCAGTGTCCCACTCACTGAATCATGTTCACTGTGATGTTCTGTTCATGTTGTTTCTTTGTGTTCTGCAGAAAGGATTTGTCAGACGAGACTTCGCTGACGCCACCATTTAAATATGTGACACAATTCATCCTGAGCTTCTGACTTGGATCTAGACCAGAGCTGCTGTGAGGAGAGGAAGAGGAACAACAGATGATCGGACTGTGACGGACTCCAAGAGAGAGAGAAAGAGAGAGGGAGATAGAGAGAGAGAGAGAGAGAGAGAAATGGACTGGAGCGCTTGAAGTGATGAACTAAACTAAGTTTACGCTCTCTTGGTTGGTTGTAACTCGGCATAGTTTATGGCAGATTGAATTTCACCCACATACATACACACACACATACGCATACACATACACATACAACACATACACATCCAATCCAGGATGCGTGAGTGAAAAAAACAAGTAAAGAGAAGAAGCAGATAGAGCAGGAAGAGTGTGAACTAAAACATAGTTTCAGGGTGATTCTGTGTTTCGTTTGGATCGGTCTATAGGGAAGTATGTAAATAATGAAACTAAAGATCTTTTTTGTCCAGTGGAAGTAACTCACAGCTTTGTGGTGATCACCAGATGTCCAGAGGTGCAAAATAAACATCCCTTACCAGCACCAAAAGTTCATGTACATATGGAGAATGATTCACATAGCCATAATTAGTGCATTGACTAACTCTTGATTCTTGTTTTTGGAGCTGTTTTGGTGTGTAAGCAAAACAAGATGTAAACAAAACAGCTACAGTGTTCACCCTCTGAATGTTAAAGTCACAGCTGGGCCCAGATCGAAACCGTGATCAGGTCAAAACTTTGATTCTAGTTTGGTTTATGACCGAACATGAAAACAATGCAAAAACTAATGAAGTATCTATCGGATGAGAGGTGGATAAACAACTTTTTATTAGTGAATTTTCAAAGTGAACCAATACCAGCATATCAGCTGTGATTTACAGAACATCAGAAATGAATCCATACAGTGCTGTCCTGTATCTTTGTTCTGGACTGAATGTGAATGCTCATTTACACCTAAGTGCCTTGGAGCAGCGCTGTGGCCTCTTACCTCGGGGAGAAAACGAACCACCTGTATATGACAGGATACTGTCGATTAGCAGATCCCATTCTTAGTAACCTGATTTGGAGTATCTATCAGTTCTCCTTGAAGGTGCATGGTAGCAATGGCCTGCAGACATCACAGCGACAAAACACAAGACAAAACATGATCAGGTTGACTGATAAATATTCTTAACCTTCTCTTTCAACTGTTTCTCCCAGAGGTATTAACAGGTATCAACAATGAAATACAGGCTGTTCTTATCTTTATTCAACAACACATTGAACCAACACACAAAAGAGAGTGTTATACAACCTAAAATCCTCTCACTTACATTGTTGGAGTTCAAATAACTCATCAAATTGATCCTCTGTTGTCCACACTTGACAATAGACTTGAATTGACATAGACGTTCAGTCAAACACTGTCCCAAGGTTTTTATAAGACTGTTTCTAGGAGAGTCTTCGCCCTGTGTGACACTAGTTTCACGTTCAATATGTCTGAAGTCAGTTCTTTTGATTTGATACATTGAGGTAAGATAATTGTCATCATCCCATTCAGCAAACTCAGGTAATGCAGGACCATGATCAGACTCTGAACCTTGGAGCACAGATAAGAAGACAGTGTCATCAGAGAACTGCCTGACAAGGAACCTGCTCTTCTGAGAGGGCCCTCAGCTGTCTGTGTTCATGATAGCTTCCCATGCTAACACTGTAAATATGTTTGACTTCTTGTCGTGAGCAGTTTAACGTGCTGACTTAGGCATTTATCTTCCTGTACTCACTGTAAGGCCTCACAGAGTAGAGAGCTTGACTGATTTAGTCTCGATAACATACAGGGTTTTACCTTTTAGATGTTAACAATAAAAACACACTGTGTGGTCCAACCATTTTCACTGAAATGTGTATCATAATATGACTTTATTGAGTCAAATATTCATATCAAAAAGGGGAAATACACATGTAAGGAGAAAACTTTACTTTTTTTTAAGCATTTACATTTCTTTGTTTATCTGCCTGGTTTTCACATGTATTTGTATTTGGGTTTATGCATTTGCATGTTTTGTTTATTAAAAAAAGAATAACTGAGAAGTCAGCACAAGAGTGTAAGAAAGGACCTCAGCTACAGTAAAATATGTCACCAAATAATTGGTAAACTCTGGGGCCTCTGACGTTCTGGCACATTCATGAATTGATCACATATGAATCTGGAGTTAACAAGAAGTATACTGTCTGTGTGGTGGATATGTTTAAAGACTGGAAAATATCTTCTCTGTCCTAAATAGTCAAACTAAAATTAAAAAAAAAAAAAAAAAAAGCTGAAACCTTGCACAACATCTGAATTATGCAGAGCAATGGGTGAACAAACTCAATGAGTGGACGAGGGGCTGTCCATGGACAGATGTGTGGGAGACAGTGACCTTCAGAGAGGCCAGGAGGTTATCTGACAGAGGAGACTGCAGCACATTCACAGCAGCTTCACAGCCTTTAACTAAGAGGGAGGAAGGCAGGAAGGGAGGAAAGGAGGGGCTCAGCCAGATCTGGATCTGCATTGGGAAACATCATCCATGTCGCTGCTCCTCTCAGTTGTATGCATGTTAAGCTGCATTGATGAGGACAAACAGGATGGGCAGTGCAGTTGTTTTTAATGTGTTTGCTGATTCTCTTCCTGGTCCTATGCTGCTGCCACCAACTTCCTTAGATTTTTATATTTTATCACTGTATCCAGACAATGTATTTTGAAAATTTTCTGCTCTGACCTGTTGATGTGCATCTCAGCCTGCACATAGGAGTCTGATTTCAACGAGGCCTCCTGTGATTTACTGCCGGCTCTGTTGTCGAGTGTTTAATGCATCTTTTTAATCCTCTCTGGAGGTTACTTTGGTCTAACAGTTGAAATATAATATTTGTTGCTTTCCCAGTTTGTCTGAAACACATTGGATGAAGGTGAAGACATGTTGAATATGTTTTATTGGACAGTTTAATAATAATGCTGTACCTCTTAGATGCAGTTCATAGAGACGTCCAGAGCTGATCTGTCACAAATAAAAACTGTGGATCAGCTGACAGCTAAAAAATAATAGGATGGCTTGAGTTACAAAAGTAAACTGAGCTGTGCTCTTATTAAAAAATAGTGACATACACTGAAAAAAGTCATAAAAAAAAGAAAAAAAAGATGATGATGATAAAAAGTTCAGCATGACCCTTACTGACCCTTGTTTTCACATCAAAATAACTCAAACACCAGTTCTTGGCTCAGTAACCTCCATAAATTCCAGTATTTCAGAAAAAACCCATAAGTAATATATACATATAATGTGGTCTCACCAGGGATCAGCGCACCAGGCCGGGTAACTGATTGCCCAGGACCCAGGGACTGAGGAGAGGGACATGTGATCAGAGTGTATTTGATAAAATGAAATGAGTTTGAATCATCGCACCTGTTATGTTGTGTGTTTCTTGTATCGTACCTGTTACTGGAGAGTGTGTGTGGCTTGGAGTGTGGCTCTAAGGTGATGTGTACCCTCACCACAGTGACAGAGGTGAATCATGTGTCTGGACGACCATCAGTTTGTGTTACTGAGCGTCCTCTTTACTGTGTACATGTGTGAACCGTGATCAGGTCTGTGACCTCAAGGATCAGTGCTGGGGCTGATCCAGGCATATTTTAATGAATCTGTATCAGCTGAAACACAAGAGGCCTATTGTACTCTGCTGTGTTTTATCTATTGATGTCTGATACTGTTGCAGAATGTGTGAATTGTTACTTGTGCAGCATGAAAAAAGAAAAATCAAAATGGCCTTTAAAAAACAGAACTACGACAAAATGTTTGTATGTCTCTGTCAGTAATGATTTCTGATATTAACAGTTCCTGAAACAAATGGATTAATGAAATAAATTCATGAGAATCAGAAGAAGAAGCTACTGAGATACTCTATGAAAATAGGCAGGCAGCACAGTGGCAGTTTATAAAACAAAGTAAAGTAAATTGAAATCTCTAGTTTTGCTGTGAGAAGTGAGTATGTTTCTGACAATTATCCTCTTCACATTAGCACACACAACAACTGTCCCATGAAACTAATAAAAATCAAATGACTAAAATTTGAGTGAGACTAATGAATGTTTTCATAAAAAAAAAACAACTAAAAACTAAATCTAATCAGCGTGGTGCAGCAAGTCAAATCATATATTTCTGGAATTGAAGCATTATTT
>OMNW01012941.1:74571-84791 GCA_900303245.1 Selene dorsalis | reverse complement strand
ATTTCCCCCCCCCCTAAAAGACAGTGCTCTCATTATGACCTCAGAGGCTTCCTTAGATTTGCAACCCATTTTCCATAAAGGTCTGAAGATCACGGTAATATTACACATATTGATTGGCTAATTAACCTAACTAATAGCATATGAGAGCTGACTGCCACATTTTTTCTCTCAGTTATAGACTGAATCATATTTGTTTGTATTTTGTGTTACTTTATCCTCTTAATTACCTGTATCTTAAGCAAGATGTTTGCTTTTTTCCTCCACTTCAATTATCTGAAGAATAAAGACCAACACCGAAGAAAGTCTGTGTTTGAAGTTTTATTTTATTCCAATGTTTGTGACTTTTTAAAGAGGGTTTTCACACAGGGTGGGAAGACAGGTGCTGCTCAGATGGATCTTTCCTGCTCCCTTGTGGCAGAGTGAGTCAGGACGTTTCACATCAGAAGTCAGGTCTGTTACATGCTGTTTTCAAGTGTAACCGTTTAAATTGTGTAGACAACAAACTGGGGGGAAACAATCGTCGTTCTTTGGAAATGTTGGGTTTCTACCGGTGGTGGTAAAAGACAAGATATAGCAACAACAGTAAATGCACAGTTAGTTGTTAGCTGTTACACTGAAACCACATTTTTACATATTTTAATTTTTCTTTAATTCCCACTGAAGCACTTCTCCAGACGGACATCAGCTAATGAAACAAAAAGCAAGGGTTGGCATGTTTGTCAGTTGTTTTCAAAATCAGTTACTTTCACCATAAAATGTTGTCGTTGACATGTCCTGCGCATAGTGTCTATGGTCCTGCGCAGGCTCGTCATTCTGTCCCTCATTGGCTCAGGGGTGTTCGGGGCTGTCAGGGGGGCGGGACATCCTGTGGTAGTCTGCTTTGATTGGCTGTGGTGGAACAGACCGGGAATATTTTGAAAGAAAGTGGGACAGGGTGTGTGTGAGCTGTTCGTTTGTGTTTGTCGGACTGACCTAAGACTGTGTTCAACGTCGAAATAATTTATAAACTATCGATAAAACCGTCCATGGAGCAGGAGTCACGGGACACCACGTCCGCTGGAGGGACGGAGACTGTAAACGTGACAACGGAGGTGTCGGCGGTCGATTTGTCGTCGTTCGTTAACGTTGAACTCGACGCGGAAAACAACAATAATTGCGATGGAGATTCTGCAGAGAGGCATCCTGTTTCTACCATAACACAAGGTCTGCGGTTATTATTGCACCTTTATAAAACATGAATGTAGGAATATGTCCCTTTTATCTTTAATGACAACATCAACTCCAGCTGTACTGACTCGTGGTGAGCCATGGTCTCCCAACATGACCTGAGGCCTGTTCAGCATATCCAGGATAGTTTTTGATTATCTAGCTAAAATAAACCTAACATTTGTTGCCATAGTAACCTGTACTACGAAGCTTTATTCCCTGGCTCAGATAACCCTGGGTTTACCGCTGCAGCACGACCATGTGAAACGGAAATAAGTCAGAAATACTCATGAGAAATTGTTTAGTTACAGTCCTCCATCCCAAATAAAGAGATATGATCAATAAATGGCAGTGTAGATCGAAGAGTGCAAAAATTATTTAAAAAATGTTATTTTTTTTGTTAAAAAATGATAATTAATATAAAATGAATATGAGATCAACAATAAAAAGCAATGGGTAAAGTGCAAAGTGGAAAGGGAGACTATTCAGGTAACAGTGGTCAGTCCTGATGATGAACAAACGTGTTGTGAACAAGTGGCTGAGAAAATTAAAGCAGAAGTTAATGTCAAACTGGTGGTTCTGCTGCAGAGACAAAGAGAAGTAGAAATAGAATACTTTTAAATCAAATCTATGATCATGGAAATAATAATCAGTGTTGATAATTGTACCAGTTCTGGTCAGAGAGTCTCCTCATTCTGAGCTGTGATGGAGAAAAGTAAAATCATCATCAGGAGGAATCTTTAACCATAAATGAAGCCATAATAGTTAAGAGACATAGGTCAGGTGGGGGACAATCCAAGACAGTCGGTCCACTGTCGGTTTCAAAGGTTGTTGTAAAGCCTTGAACTTGAAGTGTTTGGGTTGTTTTCCTGTTCCTCTACAAATCCTCATCTACAGAGATTCAAACCAGAGGGTGGAGTAGTAGGTCCTCAAAGGATGAGTGGTACCTTGCATAATTTATTTCCCGTCTGGCAGCAGCACATGTTACACCAGCCACCAGAAACTGCTGCAGGTTAAACTGGATTTACCTGATTAGCTCTGAAAGAATCACCACGGACACACCTGAAAACAGTCCTTAGCACTGATAGCATTTTTTTTAACCCCAAGTTCCAGAGAAAAAAAAATCTTGTGTTGCACCTCTACAGTGTTAATGTACATTCAGGGCTCAGATAGTTCATACTGTAGAAGAAAACAACTGAATGATCGTCTGCCTGAGCAAGACACCAGATAATTAATTGTATTCAAAATATACTAACTATACTGAATAATCAGAAGAAGAAGTTGGGATGTGTAATTTGCAGACTAGTGGCAGATCAATAAAACGGATAGTTTATCAGCATTTTTTTCAGCATCAGCTAATTAAAATGTCCCCAAACGTGATTAAATAAAAAACATGCAGGCACCAGAGAAAGGCTTCCTGGGGCTTTGGGGAAATTGCTGTATAGAATATGTGTTCAATACTGTGACTGTTTTGGGACTGAGAAGAAAGGGAACAATCCTGAAATCTTTGTTTCCTGCTTTACAACTTTTAGCTCATAAACTGAGGCTACTGAGTAACTTTGTAAGTGTAATTAATTATAAGAAGATGATGGCACGCTGCTGCTCTGCACAATACTGATGTTGCTGTTTTTTAATGTATTAGAATTACGGCCTTTTCCACAAACTAGTGAAGGTGGTCGATGTCCCAAATTTACTTAATAATGACTGGTGACCTAGAAAGGCATTATGAAAATAGTTGAAATTTTCAGTGTGGTCTCTGAAGGTTGAACAGAGATAAAAATGAAAGCCCTTCCTCCTCTATGAAGAGACCAGGATGATTGATGAAGACCAGGATCAGACTGTTGGAGGTTGCAAGTAATCGACAGATCAGATGGTTTTATTATTATGGTTTTATTTTTATGTAACAGTGTCAGGACTGGTTTCATTGAAGTCGTCCCATTGAAATACACATAAGAAAACATAGAGATTATCTGGCCTTTCTCAACAGCCCTGTTTCAGAATGATGATGTGGATGAAGATGCAAGTGGTGATGACGATGAAGACGAAGACGGCGACGACAGCGGCACAGACCACTTTAACACTGAGAAGTCAGGGACTCAGCTGCAGAGATGTGAGCGTGGTGGTGGAATGCCCTCGAGTCTACCAGACACCTTCCAGACCAACCACCTGCTGTTCTACGAGAGATTCAAGGCCTATCAGGACTACATGCTGGGTAACAGCACACACACTATCACAGAGTCTGACTCCAGTGCAGTATCATCAATAACCAGTCACTGAATATTCATCTTTGTGTGTTCTTGTGTGTAGGCGACTGTAAGCCCTCTGAGGTAAAGGCCTTCACAGCAGACTACCTGGAGAAGGTGGTGGAGCCTTGTGATTGGCTGGCTGTGTGGTCGACTGATGTGTTTGATGTTCTGGTTGAGGTGAGACTAGTTCTGTTGATATTATATGTCCACTAGTATTTTCTACACACTTGGCCTTTTATCCTGAGTCAGAACAGGACTCAGGAACTTTTGACATTCCTCTTAGTGAACAATATGGGACTCATTTTGAAGATTATTGGGTTTTTGCATTTTCACACATCACAGTTTCTTACTACTATCATATTTCTATACTTATAAGCAATTTTTTTCTGTTTGATTTGTGTGAGATAAACTGAACTGAGTTGAGCAGTGTATTTATAAAACTTAATAACCCTGAAAGAACTCACTTACGAACTGACTGTAGAACTTAAAAACCTTAGAAACAATCTTAAACACAACTGAACCAACGAAAGAAATCAGTGTTTTTCCCATGAATGAAAATACTTACAATTAAAGAAAACTTAAGTTATCTTTCAATGCTATGTTCAAGACTAAAAATGCAGCATATACAATATAATTGGGGTGTAGTCCATCAAATTTTCAAAATAAAATTAACTGACTAGAACCTCTGCTTCAAAGTAAGAGTCCATCATAGAAATGTAAAGGAGTCAAAATTTTCAATATTTCTCCTTAAGGATCAGATGTTTTCTAACAAAAAATAGTATGAACATACTCAGAAAATATAGTACCTACTACTCATTACTATCCAGTCCTGATCAGGACATACACTCAGGTTATTGATAAATCACAGAAACATTTAGAGGATTTTTGATTAATGATGCTAGAAGGTCAAGAATGAGTTGCTCAGTAAATCCACCAACTGTTAGAAAGTAAAAAATGTTGAATTCCTGAATGACTTCTTACCCTCATGTCTTTCAAAAAGAGGAAGAGGCTGGTTCATAAAAACAGTTTGACTGTCACTGAACCTGTTTAGAAATTGATTTAAATATAATAAGTGAGGGCTACATGTGGCAACGTGTCTTGAAGAGTTGATGATGATTTCAGGTGCGTGACTTGGATCTGAAGGATCTGAAGGCATGTGTCAGGCTGGTGCTGCCACTGCAGTGTGACACAAGAGGCTGTGAACTCACTGAAGACACCATGACGTCTCTGCTGGAGGCCACTCAGCACAAAATCCTGCTGCAGGAACTGCACGTGGTCTATGAAGAGTCTGGGGACTTTGATCAGACTGCCCTCGCTCTGGAGCACCTCAGGTTCACACTGATGCTTGTCCACATATTTATGTCATCTGTCATTCACTGGCCAGCTGTGATATACCTCCCTCTCCCCTGTCCACAGGTTTTTCTATAAGCACATCTGGCGGCAGTGGGATGAGGAGGATGAAGATGACGACTTTGACTACTTTGTTCGTTGTGTGGAGCCTCGTCTCAGACTGTGAGTACTTCCTCTGTCTCTGTGACAGTCTTGTACAAAGTGTTGGTTCCTTCCAATGAATCCAGCTTGCGAATGTCTCGTCTCAGCTACTACGACATCTTGGAGGACAGAGTGCCAGTGGGCCTGGTGGCAGAGTACCAGTCCTTACTGGAGAAATGCTCCCAGTGCTTCCAGGAGTTCTCTGTGCTGCGCAGTGGCCTCAGCCCTGACTCAGACTCTGAGCTGGACAATGTGTCCATGGTGGAGGGTCTGAAGCTGTATGACCAGTTGGAGACCTTCAAACGCAAAGTGCACATCATCGAGAACCCCCTGCTCAGGTAGAGACGCGTTTCCTTCAAACTCACCACCACCACTGTCTTTTTTTGTCTGATTCAACTGCTTCCACAAGCTGGGATACTCACCCCATCACCCTCTGTCTAGGTATGTGCTGGCCTACAAAGGTAATGCCAGGCAGCAGTGTGTGCAGAGTCGTGGGCCCAGAGAATCAGGCTTGAAGGTCGTCCACGTGGTCACAGGCCCCTGCAGCACCACGCAGCTCCAGTCCCTCCTCAGTGCCAAACTGCTGCCCCTGTGCTCCAGCGGGGACACTGAGATCATGGTCAGTACCTGAACTCACCACAGGACCTTTGTCGTGGCCTCTTGAACAGATGAGTTTAGATTTGAAACAAAGAAAGCACTTTGTTCTGTTTGCAAAGATAAGTAGAATAAGATAGTAAGTTTATTTTCTTTAAAACATCTGTAAACTACATACTACTTAAACAGGTGACAGACTTTGAAACCACAAGTGAGCTGGAGCACAGCCAGATGTGTTCATACACATGACACCAGCATCGCCCACAATGTGGGACACGTTCTAGTTTCTAGCTCCCCAGAGGAGCTAAATCTAACATTTGTGCTGCAGGTGCCACCACAGGGGAAGTGAACAGTGTATTGAATGTACATTGTCAGTTAATGAGACTCAGACTGTTACTGTGTGTTTAGTTCCACAGAGAGCCTGTGTCAGCTGTGGACTCGTGTCATCAGGGGGACGTGGTCATTGTTCTTCCAGGTGTCTATACTGTGAACAGCAGCATCTTCATACCAGACTCCATCACTGTAGAGGGTAAATATACACACACACACACAGTAAACAATTACTTGACCAAGTGATCAACAAACAACAACAGTAACAGGAACTGAGGAAACACCGAGGACTGTAAAACAAAGATAAACATAAATAAAATACTCATAGAGGAGCAGAGAGAGAGACTAAAACCAGAAATAAAAGGTAGAATATTAAATATGAAGTAAAATGCAAATAGTAGTAAAGATAAAATAATATAATGTGAAAAGAAGGGGAATGTTTAAAAGTGAGTAAACCAGAAAAAATAATAAAATATAAGAGTAACACAGTTTAAAATATATAGATATTCATTTTTTAATATCCTTATCATAGGTTTTTTTGCGTGTATTGACTGTGTGTATGTATATGTGTGCGTGTGTGTGTCAGGCTTTGGTTTTCCTGATGATGTGGTGATTGAGAAGAAAAGCAAGGGCGACTCATTTGTGGAGTCCACGGGAGCTGATGTCAAACTCTCCAACATCAAATTCATTCAACACGATGCCATCGAGGGCATCCTCTGTGAGTACAGATGAACGAGGCTCCATCAGATGCTGTGATGTCCCACACAGCACAACACATGATTCCTACATTTTTCTATCATCTTCATGCCCATGTGCAGCTGAGTCCACACACATCTCTGTAATCAGCGTTAGACAAACAATGACAGTGTGAATGTCCTGACTCTGCTGTTGATACCTGCCAGGTGTCCGCCAGGGGACCCTCAACATGGAGAACTGTGTGCTGCAGTGTGAGACCACCGGAGTCATCGTCCGGACGTCTGCCCGGCTCAACATGAACATGTGTGACCTGTATGGATCCAAGGTTAGTGCTGTTCACTGTTCTGGTTCCGTCTCTGATCTCGTGGCAGAAGGGGCTGAAGGTGGTGGAGACCAAACACAGAGCTAAAAGAGAGGAAACACTGGAGGCCAAGTCTTTTTTTCTTTTTTTTTTATCCAAGGAAGATTCATAGTGAGTGAACTGAGTTGAAGTGTCTGAGCAGCATCGTGATCAGAGCTGGTCCACTTCTCTACATGACGAGGAAAGGAGCTTCACTTCCTCCTATCTGATCTTCTTCAACAGAGGAAACACTGGACCGTTTTTTTATGAGGAAATCAGTCAGGGCAGGGGAGCGGCGTCCATGTTTGTTTTCGACCTTTTGCAGTGTAACAATCGGGTTGATGCACTGACCATTGCTCCAGCGCTTGTAGGAGGTCTTCGGTGCTTCTATTTTTATGTTTTGAACATTGACAGTGATTCTAACTGCGCAGACCAGTCACGTTGCTGTGTTGTGTGCAGGGGGCCGGTGTGGAGATTTACCCCGGCAGTGTTTGCAGTCTGGTCAGTAACGGCATCCATCACTGTAAGGACGGGATCCTCATCAAGGTGAGAAGAGACAATGACACAAAGTAGGAAATAAAACAAATTATCATAAACAGGATGATGAGAATTGTTCATTCAAGCCGAATGACATTAAAATGTTCACATAATTAATTATAAACTCTGTCAGTAATTGTTTGATGATGGGACTTTAAGCCTCCTGTTGGGAGGACAGTTTGACCTCATTTGACCTACCTGCTCTGTGTGCATGTGCAGGACTTTGCTGATGAGCTGGACGTGATGCCCTCCATCACCATGGAGAACAATGTGATCCACAACAACGAGTGCTATGGAGTGATCCTGGTGAAGCCCAACAGTGAACAAAGAGCTCCTGCGGACAATGAGGGTAAGGGCAGCTCGCCATCACAGGAACATCCTGGCGTGCAGAGTTAGTCTCACTTACCTTTTTGTCCCCAGAAGACCCTGTGAAAGACCCTAGTGGACAGATGGCTGAAGACAGACAGGTGGAAGGAGTTTCAGACCCCCAGAGTCCCACCTCCAACAGCTCAGCGACTCCTCAGCCAGACTCCGCGGAAAACACGGCTGCAGATGGCGATGCGGCGTCCGCCTCGGGCAGGAAGTGGCAGTTCAGTCGCCAGCTGAGCAGAAACAAGGAGACATCCTGCAGCCGAGCCGTTCAGGATCTGATGGACCACCAGATCTTTGTCTCCATTCAGGGAAACCAGTTCAAACGCAACGGCATGGGTGACTTTGGCACATTCTTTTACTGAGGACCCCACCCCCCCCAGCACTCACACGTCTTAACGTCACCGCAGCGCGACGTTTGATCGATGACGGCTTCGCATTTTAACGTTTTCTTCTGTTTGTCGTGAATACATTTTGCTTCTTCACGTCACGCTGAGACGATGGTGAGACAGAAGGCGCAGTGTGATCAGCTCTGAGCTGACTGCGTCTCTGAATGAAGCACACTAACAGCGGACTGGATCCACCTTTTAACTTTTATCTTATTTATTCTTCTGGTCTCCTGGCGCTAAATGTTTTTAATTTTCTATACATAATTAGTTTGAAATCCACGTGTCACTTTGTAGTTTTGTCAGCTCAGCTTCGGATCTAATAAAAGACGTTAACCTGAAGGTGGGTGAGCACTGATGTTCAGCTGAATGTGAGCGATGGTCACGCGGTGCCTGTGGTTTGTTTTGTACACTTGGATCATGTGTTTTATGGTTGAGGGGAGATGTTTTATGTCGGACTGAAATTTTCTAGTTTAAACTGACAATATAATGAATTTGCTGCACATTAAACGCGTCTGTTGAAACCTCAGTGAGTGTCGTGCCTGATGTTTTAATGTAAGGGAGCATTTATTATGGTGTTTTAACAGCTCAGCACTTGAATACATCACAGGATTTTAAACTTAATGTCTTCTGTCCAGATGTTCAGAGAGACATCTAATCATTTCATTTTCCTCATTTAGTCTAATAAATCCACAAGACCTCAGCCAATCACATTGATGGATCACCAGATGACATGCTTCACAACATTGTTCTTGGTACTTGGCACCAGAGAAGTGGAGCAGCTCTCATGGCTGCTGCACAGGGTCATTACTATTCAACCACAGCCCATTTGTTTCCTTCTCAATGTTAAAGTCTCCCATGTGATTTTCCTTTGTGTAGGTAGGTAACATGTACAACGCTGACTTGAAAGGCTTAACCTTGGAGATACTGTTCAAATGAAACGCTTTGGACACTCGGTTAAGAGCATTTGGGACTGAGCTGCTGCAGCTTCCTCTCCAGATAAGAAACACATCAAAAGTTAAGAAATTAAAACACCTCATTTTTTTTAATCCCAAGAAAACTTTATTGACCACAGTTTCTCCATATTAGTGTATATTCACCATATTACCTAAATATAAAGAAAGTTAAAATTGGGGCTTACATTACATAAACAAAACACAAGAAAAAATAAATTTTTAATCATAACCTGTAATACATTTAGGGACCAGATATAAAAAGCTGTCCTGCTGAAAATGTGGGACATGCAGTTAGTTTTTGTGGTGTGTTGTACCTGGTCTGAACAGTTAATCACAGCTCTTGAAAATGACATTTTAAAAACTCTATTTAGTTGACTGGACAGCTCATAAGCTGCTGTAGTGTGTTGCTGGTCCTGGGCTGGAGTCTGTCCTGCCTGGGTAACACTGCATCACACTCATAACTCTTAGGTATCCAAAATATTTCATCTTTGTCCATTTCAATTTTGTGAGTCACATGAGGCTGCTTCTTTATTGGGATATTAAAACTCCAAATGTGTCCAGAGATTATTTCATTACAGTTTCACATGTCCACAGATGAGCTTTTACTCCCAGACGTGGACAGTTACTATACATCCAGCCCCCCCACCACCACTGTGAGACAAAACTAAACCTGACAACCCTCCAGTCTTTACAGGCTAATGTAATTCAGCTCAGGTTCATTTCTAACTTTTTGTGCAACAGAATTTTCTGAAACTAAGTCAGATTTACAAGAATTACTGGAAATCCCTTTCGATACAAACAATTGATAGCTCTGATTGAGATGAGGCTAAACTTGCTCAGAAATACAGTAGGAAGGCAGTTTTGACCACACATAAATCATGCTGTGTCTTCTTGCAATAAAACCTCACTGGCACAAATATGGTTGATTTCTGTTTCATGGTAATGTAATGTTCACTCGTTAGTGTTTAAATTATGAAGACTTCTTTGAGGCCACATGGGATCTTCAATTAGTTTTATTATTGTGGAATAATAAAAAAAAAAAACTTCTGGTGGCAAATTACGATTTAAA